>APFE031716243.1:50060-79873 GCA_000404065.3 Pinus taeda
AGTCATTATATGGCCTGAAGCAGTCTCCTCGGCAGTGGTATAAGAAGTTTGATTCTTTCATGTTGAGTCAGAAATATGTTAGAAGTGAATATGATCATTGTGTTTATTTCAAACAGTTGAATAATGGCATGTTCATTATCTTAGTGTTATATGTTGATGATATGCTTTTGGCAAGCAAAAGCATTGAAGAAATCAACAGGTTGAAGACTCAGATGGCAAGGACGTTTGATATGAAAGATCTAGGAGTGGCAAGACAGATTTTGGGCATGGAGATTTTCAGAGACAGGAGTAATGGTAAGCTGTTGCTATCACAACAGAAGTATGTTGAGAAAATACTTTTGAGGTTTGGTATGAACAATGTAGACTGTAAATTGAATTGAACCAATATTTTCCAGGAAGATGAAAAGTGAAATACAAGCCAATTGCAGTAGGTTACTTGTTCATCATCACATTTATGGATTGTTAGGCCATACACCAAGGTTTCAATCTATATTTCATAGGCCCCACCTAGATGCCATGAGGTTTAAAGGGAAATTATAGCATGCCTATTGTGAATTTCTTTTGAGGTGGACATTGATCCAAATCTAAGGTTGAGGTCTATTGTGTTAATCCATCCATAATGCTTTCATTCTAGATGTGGCCTACACCAATGTATGGAATAGGTTTCAATGGGAAGATAAGTCATTTGTTAATTCTGACTTCACTAGTCAAGTCATCGGAGTGAAATCAAAAAGATCTATCAATAAGGGTTCCATTAATGGCATTGTTTGTCCTACAAGGATGCCATTAGTTTTGAAGGGATGAGACCAAGTGCCAGTCCCAGGCTGTAGTTTCTTAGGTTTTATTTTAACCAAAAAAAATGAAATATATATGAAGGCATAAATGGGGTGAGAGCTAAGAGTCAAAGCAACAACCATGGTCTAGAATTTCTATCGCGACTAAACTTGTAGTTGAAAATTGGTTGAGAAATATTTCCCTAAATCTATAGGACTTGTGGATTGGACTCAGGGGTGTTATCAAATAAGAAAAATAACATTGGTTCGGGCTCCACCTAGACGTTCAAGTGAAGCTGCGGACTTTATTTTGAATCTCTAGCCATGTTTTTCCCAATAAACACCTACCTATTTTGGAACATGACCAACCTTTCATGGGCTCTATCTAGGTCCAGAGGAACTAAGAATTTATCCAACACCTTTCATACTGAAATTCAAACCCTTACAGGCTCTATTAACCATAATCTCGAGCCGTGGATTCAAAATCTTGAGGCAAGAATTCTTGGAAAGCATCACTAGCTCCAAATGCTCTAGATGAAAGCACACTACAAAGTTATGGACATTTTGGGAAGGAGTGTTGACATAATTGAGAGGAACCACTGTTATCTGGACCAAGATTTTATCAAATTTAATATCGAAAAAGCAAGGAAATCTTTAAGAATGAATGCCTCCTCTAGTGGGTTTGGAGGCTACTAAGATTCTAAATTCCAAACCCCTCACCAAAATCTTCACAAATGGGCATGGATTCATTTATACCAAAAAATAATAATCTTACATTATCATCATACTAAATCCTATTAAACACACATGGTCATGAGGCTTCGCGAAATCGACTCTCTTAGAGATCTATGGTTGTTTTTTCCCACATTTATACATGCAAAAAAACTTTTCCAAGCTGACCTATCTAAGTAACCAGAGAGTCGGTTGTCACACAGGCTCGAGGAAAAGGACTATGTCACTAGTAACTCTATATGTTAACACTACCTAATGTAAAAAGAAACTCAGATTACTTACATTTGTTTCCCATTGGGCCATCACTTCATCACCTCACAAAATAATATATTCTCACCACACTCCTACTATAAAAAAATAATTATGACACACCGACAATCAAAACCATCATTTATCTCTCACCTTTGTACCAAAGCATGTGCCAATTCCATTGATTCATTCAATTAATTCCATTTAGAAATCATCGTAACATTATGTAACCCATTGCATAAAGAATATGGTGAAAAATTGGTATTTACATAAATAAGTACTCTGAAATCTTTAAGTCACTAAACTGATTTTAGAAACAAGAACAAGAAAATAAAGGGATATCTCAATTTAACTGCAGCCCTTACCCCAATTATTTATAATATTTAAATTATATATTATATATATATATAATATAATATAATATATTATATATAATATATATATAATATATATATAACCCATTTTGCATGCCTAATTTTTGCTTTGCAAGTATTTAATTTTGACCCCTGAGATCTATATCCCAAATCCATCAGTCATTCTGAGCTTCTTATTGCTTTCTATTATGTACATGTTTGAAATATTTCCCTACGATGAAGGCTATACAGACACAGCGAACAATCCAGAATCATGGTATGTAAGTTAATGTGGAAAATTTGTACTTCTACATGACACCAGAAGTACATAAAGTATGTTTGTATGTTGTTTGTTGCTTTTACATGGAATAGTAGGAAGATATCAAGACCATTAGGAAGACATTATAGT
The DNA here is from genome assembly GCA_000404065.3 of Pinus taeda. Classification (NCBI taxonomy): domain Eukaryota; kingdom Viridiplantae; phylum Streptophyta; class Pinopsida; order Pinales; family Pinaceae; genus Pinus; species Pinus taeda. Next base: position 52,577 of record APFE031716243.1, read on the forward strand.
CCTTTTCTCTAATATTTTTCAAAACATGTGGCCCATACGACACTTACATCCATCATGAGTACAACAGTTGGCAATGTAATGTTTGTAGTCTGTGGAGTTAGGAGTTTTTTCTCTAGTTGTTTTCAAATTTTGTGTGAGATAGATAATATATACTATTATAATGAAGGATCTTGTTGATAAATAAGCTCAATTCGAAAAGAAATGAGAAAGGTTAGTGAGGGGAGCTACTAAGGATATTTTGATCATTTGAGAAGTTTGTGTAGTAATTTTTTAGTTCTAGTTGTTGGTGTTTAGGTTGATAATGGGATCTTTAAATGGGTTTGAGTACAACAAGCTTCGCATTCTGTTGGTACCCTTTCTAGGGAAGGGTCATATCAATCTAATGTTGCAGTTTTCCAAGATTCTCTCCTCCAAAAATCTACAGGCCACCTTTGTGACAATGGAGGAAAATCATAAGTGGGTGTTATAATCGTAAGACACAACATCCAAAGCTTCAAACAAGCATGGGGAAGTTTGGTTTGAGGCAATCTTAGACGAGATGACTTCAAATTCCACTCAGGGTGACGTGGTGATTGTGTTGTCCATGTTATACAAGATTGGAGGATTGATGTTGGGAAATATGATAGAGAGGCTCAACACTGAGGGAAACTATTAGAGAATGAAAAACATGGAGTAGACATATATTCTCAGTATCCAAAATCACTTAAATAGATTACATTGGAGACATCAACATGAATGACTGAACTTGAACTCAATTGAACTGGACTAAACTCTAATTGATTGTGACACTTGGATGGAAAATTGTGACACCTAATAGGTGGTTGGAATTAGATTCTCCAAAGCCCCCCTTAATTACAGCCACAAAAATTTAAGCTAAGATGCCTGATGTTCTAAGTCGTAGCTAGTCTTACAGTTTAAAACAAAATTGCATCAACAAAATTTCCTTTTCTTCTAGATGTTGTAGCCTCTAATTTATTTCAACTTTTTCTTTTTGTTGTAGGCTTTAAATTTCAGATTCTTCATTCGGTGATGCAGATCTTCCATAGTTCTAGTTTGTCTAAGTCTGTTCTTGATTTCTTTAAAATTCGGCTTGTAAGTGGACTACTGCCACATGTCATTATCTATAGCATTTTTCTCATCATCAATATTTTGTTGTAACATAAGTTCATAATACACTTTCATCTCTTTAGGGCTCCAATACATGAAAATTCCATTAATGTTTTCATCATCCATGTTGTCATCAACATTCATTTTTGCAACTTCTACATAGACTTTATCAAGGCATGGTGTTGCCAGCAATGCTTCAAGGAACTTTAATTCTTCTTCATAATATGTTGTTTCTTTATGGTTTCTGCTAACAACTGCATACTCAAAATCAACCTTAGGATTATGAACATGTGTGTGATCATATTCTTTCTACTCTGCAATGAGAGATTTCACTTCGTGTGCTTCCTTATCTTCCTTTGTCGCTTCCACTTCTTTACTAACCCGTGTTACTGCAAACATGTTGTCTTACACTTGGTTTTTAGTCTTAAGTGGGCTTCTCTCACCAAATAGCTTCATTTTGATATGATCTTTTTGTTGCATCATCTACAACCATTCATATTTAGCCAATTGGTCTTCATCAAACTTAACATCAACAAATTGAATTGATGGATTCACCATAACATTGGTTGCTCCAATGACAACTTCATTCAACAAGCATTGTTGTTGGATTCACCAAATCATTATCCACTTATGGTCGTGCATAATGGGATTCACGAGCATCTACATGCTCCTTCTCTGTTGCTTCTCTAAATTATTCACAATCATCATTCACTTGTGGCTAACCAAAGTGGGATATACTAAACACTTTGTTATGAAACTAGCTCACAAAAAGATAGAAAAGATAGATGAACACCTTAGAAATAAGTCTCTTTGAGGGGGCAACCTCCTTTAAATTACACAAATGAACAATTCTAGATGATAAAAATGATAACACATCCTTTCTATATATAGGAGTCTAAGGGGTCATAATATAATCATAGCCGACATAACAATAATAATGTAAGGGCACAATAATAACAATACTGGGCCTCTATGGGGCACAATAATAACTATATGGGGACTACATAGGCACAAAAATATAATAAGGGGGTTGTACTAATAACAACAAGGGGTTACACTAGAAGTATAGGGACCTAACATGCCCCTCTCATTCAAAAAATGTTTTCCTCAACGCTTGAGTAGTTATTGATGCTTCTGTATAAAATTCTTGTCCTCCAATGTGGAATCTTCAATGGGTAAGTTGTTCCACTTGACGAGATACTCTGGAATTGATCGATTTCATAGATGTCGGGTTCTTTTTTCTGTGACTACTCCAAATTCCAATATTATTTTTCCTTCCTCATCAAGTTCTGACAATATTGTTTGAACTGGGATCTTTTGCAACTCTTGAATGAGTGGCCACACTTCTCCATCCTTCTTCCATTCATCCCTTGCTTCGTTTAGCCAATCTAGTTGGATAATAGAAATAGCACAAAACAAGGCTTCCACATCCTCATCCTTTCTTGAGAGTGCATTAGCAACAAAATTTTTCTTCCCTTTTTTGTAGATAATTTAAAAGTCATAACCCAACATATTTGTGACCCATTTTTTCCGTTCTTCTCAAGATAATCTTTGTCCTAAAAAGTATTTATGACTATCATGATCCATTTCTACCTTTAAGTGTCTTCCCATTAGGTAAGGTCATCATTTCTTAAGTGCATGTAGTATTGCCAACATTTCCTTCTCATAAATAGCTTGCTTGAGATGTAGCCGTAAAAATACCCAATCGCTTACATCAAAACTTCTTTCACTCCGATGTTGATCTGCCCGTTGTTTCATTCAATGCTACACCAAAGTGGTGTTATCCTTTAAAAGTTGGAGAACTTGTTGTTGATTCTCGATGTGATCTTTCGTGGCTTGAATCTTTTTCTTCTTGATATGTCCTTCTGTCTTGAGAGTTTTAGGAGTTGTAATTTCTTCCAGTGCATTACAAGATATTGTTGGATTCATTTCTTGATGCTCGATGTGATATTTCACTTCTTGAACATTTTTCTTCTTGATATGTCCTTCTATCTTGATAGTTTGAGGAGTGGTAATTCTGACCAATGCATTAAAAGATATGGATGGATTCATTTCTTCTTTCTCGATGTGATATTTCACTTCTTGAACCTTTTTCTTCTTGATATGTCCTTCTACTTTGCGAGTTTGAGGAGTGGTAATTCTTGCCAATGCTTTAAAAGATATGGTCATATTCATTTCTTCTTTCTATGGGGTTGTTTCCTGGTGTATATCCTCTTCTTTTGATGTTTCTTTATCCTTTTCTTCCTCCTCTTCATAATCTATGTAAAATAATTTCTTCTGAGCACACTTATGACCTTTGTTGTATTTGCTATCATAATTGTAACAAAGCCTTTTTTATATTTTTTCTTCCAGTTGTTGTCATGTAAACCTTTTAGGTTGTGGAAGGCTAGGAGAAAAAACACTCCCATAATTATAGTCATGAGTGGTGTGATTCCTTGTTTCCATAATTTCGCTTTCAATTTTTCTTGCCAACCTGAAAGCCTTCTCCAATGAATCAGGTTCACAGAGATGAGCCTCATGTTGAATGTTATCCTTTAAAGTCCCTATGAAGACATCAATCCTTTGCTTCTTTGGAATATTATTTACCCTTATATTCAATGTTTGAAAGTCCTCAATGTGCTCTGGCATTGAACCCTTTTGTTTGAGATTTATCAATTGGCTAAAGAAGGTTTTACTCTTTGTATCCTCATAATATGCTATCATTTCTTCTGTGAAAATTGATCAAGTGACGAGTGCTTTACAAGAACAAAGCCCTTTATACCATAAAAATTGATTTGGTTCTAAATATAAAGATGCAATATGTACCTTTTGTAATAGTTGAACCTCATGTAGATCAAAATATCGCTCCATCTGTAGTATCCAATTTACCAGATCCTTTCCATTAAATTTTCTCATATCACCTTTTCTTGATTTTAAGAACTTGATCTTGAAAGGACTGTAACTCGATAATTTTAGATCTCCAAGTTCTGAAATCGTGTCCTATAGTAGCCGTCTGAGTCCTCTTTCTAACCCCACAAGTCTGATCAGAATTTGATTCTCCAAGAAAGAGTTATTCCCAATCTCATAAGATGACCTGATTATAGAATGTTTCAGTAGAGAAAACTTGCATGATGTGACACGTGTCATTTTTTTGACCTTTGGATCTGAAAAATATACACAAAAAACTACAGTCTTTCCTCTTTTTGTAACTTCTTACGAAATTTCAATTTGTGCCTCAGAGATAAAGTTATGATGATTTTCTCAAGGTCACTTGTTTAGAATGTAATTCGGGAGTCTGTAAAAACCCTATTTCCTCAGATTATATCTCTAAGAAATCTAGCGAGAAAAGATCAGAAATTCAGACCCGAGCTTCACCAAGAGTGCAGCTCAAATGGGTTTTACTTTCAGAGTTTGAACCTTTGTAGAAAGAATATTATAGCAAAAATTCCATGATGACCTGTTTGAGATGAAATTTTGGATCTTGCAAAAACCCTAACTTCCTCAGATCTTATCTCTGAAAACATAGTGATACAAGATCTAAAATCTAGACCCGAGGTTCAGAATGATCGCTTCTCAAATGGGGAGTTTTCTTTTTAGCTTATGAAACTTTGTAACAAAAAAATTATAGCAAAAATGCCACGATGACCCGTTTGGGGCAGTGAAACCCTAGAATCTAATCTCTGATACCAAATGTTATGAAACCAGCTCACAAAAAGATAGAAAAGATAGATGAACGCCTTAGAAATAAGCCTGTTCAAGGGGGAAACCTCGTTTACATTACACAAATGAACAATTCTTGGATAATACAATAATAAGACCTACTTTCTATATATACGAGTTTAAGTGGTCATAATATAATCATAGCCGACATAACAATAATAATGTAAGGGAGCAATAATAACAATAGTGGGCTTCTATGGGGCACAATAATAACAATATGTGGACTACATGGGTACAACAATGTAATAAGGGGGTTGTACTAATAACAATAAGGGGTTACACTAGTAGTATAGGGACCTAACACACTTCATCTTTAATTTCATTACTCTCCCTTTTACCAAAATTATTCTCAAGGGTGTCTCAGGCCTCCTTGGTTGTTTGTGCATCTGCAATGAGGGGAAGAATGTTATCATCAACACATTCTTTTATCCATTTCATTGCGAAGACATTATTTTTCCTTTTCGTTTCCAAATCTTTGAAAAGGATTTTGAACATTTCCCACTGTCGCTTTAAGCTTCTCAACCTCTTGGATTTTCCTATTTGTTAAGTTTTGACTGAATACGAATCAAAAAAAAAAGTCAACTTACAAACATAATGGTTATCTGTAATGAAAACATATTTACAGTTGCTTCTCTGCTACTCCACTTCAATAAAAAAAATAAGTCTAATTTTTTTTTAGAAAGGAAATACTTACAAAAAGACTTTCACAAACCCTTTCTTTCAAAAAATTACAACCCTTTCCCATTTAAACAACACCCTTTAATTTTTTTAATAAAACCTTCTTAAAAAACACAATCAACCAAACCCCTTAAAAAACATGTGAACATTTTTTTTTAAATCACTACCCTTGAATTCCTTACATAAGCACCTTTCATTTTAATAACCAACTCCCTTTTTATAGAAAAATAGATTTGAATCACCTTTTATTTTAATAACCAACTCCCTTTTTATAGAAAAATAGATTTGAATCACCTTTTTTTTAATATAAAAGTAAAACCTTAAAAAATTTTTTTTTTTAAAGTCAAGATTTTCAAATTCAATTTTTAAGAAAACTTTGTTCAAAAAGCCTTATTCATACATAAGGTTGAAATTTGGATTTCTCTTTACCTATCATACAATTTTTTTTGACGTTTTGAGTTCTTATGCTCCTCATCAAGAAACTTTATGTTTAAAACTTTTCCCTTTAACAATAATGCTCTTACAGTAAATTAACCCTTTACCAATAAATGCTTGATTATAAAATTACCTTTCAATAACATAATAATGTTAAATTTTCACATATTTATCATAAGGACAAAAACAAAATGACCATAACACACAAATGACTTATTAAGTCTCAAATATTGGTTTGAAATTACATGGAACGCTCACAATAAAGTCTTTGGAAATTGAAATCAAATGTCCTTGCCCTAGATATGCCATAGCATTTGTATATATGAGATATGACTAAGGATATAGTATGACACATATAAGATGACCAACATAATAAAACTATTGAATGTTATCAATAAAAGCTCAAGAGTAGATTAATTAATATAGTTTATGTTATTATTTACTTAATATAATATATACTTGTGTATATAAAGATAAAGTACATTTTACCATATAATTTTAGCATTGCTTTGGATAATGAGATATACACCAATCTTAACAAGAATGAATGCTTAGTATTTGAACCTTTTAAAAATTAAAAGACTAAAATTATAATAAATTGACATTGTAGATCTCTTTATATCATGTTATAGGATTATGTTATGATTTCCTCCACTATTAAATTATTAGAGAGAAAACACATATAAGTATTAAATGTGGTAAAAGCATGCTCCGTTTAAATATTTCCTTGTATTTATCACCAAAATTGTAGTAAAATCAATATATATAAACAAAAAATTGATTACGTATTAAAGTAACATTGAATAAAACCATAAGAAACTCACTCTAAAAGGGCTCTATATCATATCTAACTAGTTTATTTTTTAGACAATAGAATTTCATTGAAAATTCAAAATAATTTTCACCTTGGTGTAGTATTTAGAGACTATACCCTTTAATCTAACTTGTAGACATGTGAACTAAAAATTAAATATATTTGAATTATAATAGTTTGACAACTACAATTGTGGAGGTTTCAACAAAAAATGTTGAACATTTGAAACATGTTTATTTTTCTTATTGAAAGTATATAGTCAATCCTATGTAGAGTACTTGATGGTTATCCATTGCATATCTTTCAATTGACATTTAAAAACAACAATTTATATTACACCACCAGAATATTTAGATTCCCAATAAGACTAAGTTCCATGCAAATTAGGAGATAATTTTTGACATTATCTAATATAAGGTTTGATATAAAACATAAATATATGACACCCTAAAAGGCACAAGAACATGCCACCAATGTACAGTTTTTAGATTCTTCTAATAAGAGAAATTCATTTTACAACAAATTAATAGTTGTTTCAAACTGATGTCACAACTTACAAGTATCTAAATTCCATTGCTCCAATGATAATGTAAGAATGCCTCAGGTTGCATGGAAGTTATGCATTAATTCCAAAGAAAAATGGAGATTGGTTATATGTGAAAAAGAATCTCTTCATATTTAAATTCATTTTGAGAAACATAAAGGGAAAGATGTTATGTCATAATAGAAAAATGCTCCAATCTAAATGTACCACATCTTTTACTATATTTTTAAAATGGTTGGTAATATGTGGGCCACCTATGTATATAAAATGTAAATGGACAAAAAATATAATCAACACCTCATTCTCCAATATGTGGTGTAGTGGGGACTTCAATATTATAGAACTTTATTCTTTTAAAATTAATTTGACATAAAAATGCAATACTTTTATTTTAATTATATTGAATAAAAATGTATCAAGTTGGACTTCAAATTTGTTTTTTCATAAACATGTTTATGCTTTCGATTCTTTATATTTTTAATCCTTGTCTATGTTTCATAAGTTTGGGGTTAAAATAAATATATAATTTTTAAAACGATGGGGAGATAAGATTTGTCTACTCTTGTTTGCACCTAAACAAACCATGGTGGACTCTACAAGGTACTCAAATTTGGATTAAGCATAATGTGACTAAGTTAAATTAAGTAACATTATTAACTTTTAAAAATTATAAATTAGTTTACATAAACAAATATATCAAAATAATAAATAATTATTAATTTTATAATTGAATATCTTCCTTTCAAATATTTTTAAAAAATTGCAGATTTGATCTTTCGTCATTTGGTAGATCGCTTAAATGGATTAAGTTGGTTTATATTAATTTTATCTTTTAATTTTTAATTTAATTTATTTACTTTCTAATTTTGTTTTGACTCAGACAAATGTTATAAAAGAAATTACAACATCTCTACCACATTGGAGAGCACTTTGCGCAGAAATATTTTAGAAAAGAAGGAAATTCTCATTATCTTAAAATATATATTGTAACAAAAAATAGTATTTACATCAAAGAAAATTTATTAAATGAAAAATTCATTACTCAAATACAATATTAAAAAATATCTCATTTAATTGAGATATGTTTTTTTATTGATTATTTAATTTAGTGAGGTCTATCTATATGTGTTAGAATGATTATTATTACTAATTAAAATATTTCGTATACATCAATAATTTTTTTATGATTAGTTTAATCAAAATCTGGCAGGGATTTTTAACTTTAGAGTGCTAAATCCACTTATGCTTTCAAAAATTTATTTGAAATACAAAAAATCACACACTTGTTGAAATTATAATAAAAAACACTAATTCTCATCATTATTTATATAAATATTTTAATTTAAATATAATCAAAATTGAAATTATGCTCCAAATCTTGCCTAGCAACACAAACATGAAAATGAAAATCTTGCTTCATATGCATCTCCACACAATCAATTATTCATTACTAATTGAAAATACCAATGTTAAAATAAATCACATTCGTTTTAAACCCAACAACGACCAAAAACCCCAAAAGCAATGCTCCTCGAGCTGATTTGCACGACATCCACCACGAGCAACCAAATATCCACCAAAGTTCCGTTGTGCAATTTGGATGACAAAATAATGTGCAAAAACTAAAATCAAATCAAGGGTGGATTTAATTTACGTTTTTCTGGACGCCTGTCCCATGATTTCAAAATTTCATTGAGGCGAGCTTAATTTGGAGGATAGTGTGGATGTAAAATTATCCACACACAAGAATTATCACTTACAATAGGACCATGACAAAAACCTACACCAAAGGAAAGTCGTTGAAAGGTGGGAGTCGAACGTTGCCAGAGACGGATGGATTGTCGGAGGCCGGACAAGTGGCCATATCGAGGAGAAGTGCCTGGAAACTCAGTATATTACCTATGCTTTCTTCAATGGGTATTAATGACGTTTTCAGCAAAATGTTAACCGTCAAAAATAAGTTTTGAACAGTTCCAAATACGTCTAAAAATAAATAGGCTTTAAAAATATTTAACCATCAAATACGTTAGAAAAGCCTTAGGATTAGAAAAATGCTCAAATTCCATCCCTTACATCATACCAACGAATTTTCTAGGCAATCAATAAAAACCATGCTAGAGGGTATTGGATGCTGTATATCTGTCACACTTCCATGATTAACGCACAACGCCTTGGTATGATGTGCATGTCTTATATGCGCACTAGCAAGATATATATGATGCACATGAGCCATCAACCATTAATAGCATATCCATCAACCATTAATAGTATATCCATCTATGATTCTGTACTCGAGTTAGTTTGTGACAATGGAGAATGGAGTAGTCTAACGAGGTGGAGGAATTGTTTAGATGGCTAAAAGTAGCAAAAAATTCAAAAAATCTTGTAGAGGTAGTGTTTTAATTGTGTTTTTGATGGTGGAAATGGATTCAGCACCATCAAAAATGTATAGAACACGTAAAATTTTGAAGTTTAACAATTATAAATTGGATTTACAAAAAACCTTGATGGATTTTCTCTAAATATGACCAGAATTTCCATAACCCTCTGAGCAACTCCTCTGCCTTGTTAGACTACGCGATGGAGAACAGTGAGTCAATGACGGTCAGAGATTTCATTTTGGAGGGTGACCAATAAATCCTATGCTATTGTGTATTTAATGTCTTTAAGACAGTATCTAACAGTCCTGGATGCCATGCTGACCATTCCCACCCTACATAAAACCATGTTATGCATTCCGAGACACATCTGAGATGCGAGCTGAGCATGCATGTTACTCCATGTTTTCGAAGGGTTCCATTTTTCGGAGCAGGCAGAACCTGTAAATCTGACGACATACGAATTTGAATTTATATTTACCGCTCGAAATTTGAAATTATATTTACCGCTCAGCCAATGTTTTCTTGCAGCTGCTAGTTATTTGTTGTAGTTCCGCATCAGAAATTTTAAACTATATTTACCACTCAACCAATATTTTCTTGTAGCTGCTAGTTATTTGTTTCCTTTCCGCATCAGGTTGAGCCGCGAGACCCCGACGGGAAAATGTTCGAGGAATTCGTTCCGGCTGATGTCTAGTGATCGAAGTTTGGTGAGATTGAAAATGGCGAGCTGGAATTGGCCAGAAAAAAGATTGGTGCTCAGATTCAAAGTCCTGAGTTCAGAGAACAATTGAATTTGAGCTGAAATTACTCCGCCGAGTTCCTTGTTGGAGAGATCAGGTGAGATTGGTTCATAAAAGAAATGGATGTTAGGGTTGCTACCGCCATGGCCAAATTTAGCGAGATTGTTCACGGAGCAAAAGGTCTATGCGGGTTATTACCGCTGCAAACAAACTTTGGAAGATCAGTTCGTGAGACGTCACAAGCTAATTCCCAAATTCAGTTCAGGATCACCTTGAAAAGAAGAGTTGTTAAAGCCGCAAGATCTAGTGACAACCATTTTGGCTCAGGTACTTTGATCAGATCATCTGGAACCTTCCACTTTTCATAAATAAATATCTAACTAAGCATTACTTCTATGTCTAGCCGTCTGTGGGTATGAAATCAGATTATAGTTTAATGTTTATTTTCAAAAACACTTCCATTGCAGGTGGTCGAAGTAGAGTGGACATGGAGAAAACGTATTCAGGAGTTGACACTGTAAGAAACAAATTAATTGCTTCCATAGCACTGGATGAAGTGGGAGGAGTGGTCAGTTACTTATGCTTCAGACGGTTGTAAATTCCTGTTATGGTTGCAGAACATTTTGATTAACACCAGACCCGTCTTTGCCATCGTTGCTTTAGCTTTGATATTGAGCCTCCTTGTATTTGTGTTGCTTCTCCTCTTTCTAGTCCTTCGAGTATCAACTCCTCTGATCACATTGGCTATGGAGTTTGTGACCAAATTATTGCATGTGTAACGCTAGTATACAAACACCTATATACATCATTCATATGTTTTGTGAACACCTGCTATTGATATTGATCTAAATCATCCAACCACAATGGTTTTGTCTTTGTAAAACACTGCCTATTATGGAGTTACAGGAATACCGAGAGACTCATGATAGGGCTCGTATTTTTTGTTATTATGCAAAAGTTCTGGATGAATGAGATACAATCTCTGCATAACGACTGGAGAATATCTTAATTCTGAATTTATAAAAGGATTGAACGATGAAATCCATTGACGATGGATGCACTCTTATTATCTCTGTATATCATTGTACAATCTGTCTCGTATATTTTAATATGATGTGGACTAAATCTTTCGGTATACTAGTTTAATTATGAATTTATAAAGTTTAATGATCAAACGCATTGACGATTGATGTAGGCTTGTAATTTTTGCATATCAATGTTATGGGCCTCTACACAATCCTACAATACTTACTATATTTTCTTTTGATAATATTTTTTTTTTTTTTTTTATTTAAAAAGACAATTTCACCATGAGATTCCTTATTTCCTTTTTTCTATGCAAACAAAATAGGACGATAATAAATATTTCACACCAAATACATACTGTATGCCTTTTGAATACATAATAAAAGAATATTTTGGAGGATAAGTGTACTTCAATTTTTCCCAATGCAAAGGACACCATTTCCTTGATCCCTTTAACACTAAACTAGATTGGGTTTTTAAAGGCAGAGGTAACGGTATAAACATGAAATTTGAAAAAAAGGTTCACATTTCAAATTAAAAGATTAAATTATATTTTGGATTTTTATAATTCAGAATTTAAAATAAATTATTATATTTTTTATATAAAAAATAAAAATATTTTAAAAATTCTAAATGTATGTATATCTCACATATCACAATTTTTATTGTATTAAATTGTGAAGATCTACAAAACTTCTTTAAAATATGAATCTTAAGTACATTTCAAGGAGTGTATATAGATGACATTGGTTCACATGTATTACAATTTATATAGAAATCATTTATATTTACTTAAGCTCTACACATGAATCAAATGGGGAGAATTTCATTGGATCATTTACTTATAATATATATAAGAATCATATGGGGAAAATTCACTAGAATCATTTACCTTTTCATCTAATATGGATATCATTCCTCAATACAATGAAATTGTTTTTCTTTCTTACAAGATTCAATTATTCACATAATTGCAATGAGTTTAAAAAAATAAGAATAAAGATAGAGTATTATTTTATAGATATGATTGTAATTTCCAATAAAGAAAAAAAACAACTATTTAAAACCAAACCAACAACAACAAAATTTTCCATAAAATAAATATAACATACAAAAATATTTTTTCATAAGAATTATGGAGTCAATGATTAGTGCACATGTGCATTCCTATGCATGACACCATTTGTAAAAGAACATAGAACTAACATTATTTTTAATCAACAAAAAATGAATGAACACTGAAAATGGGATAATAAGGAATCATAGCTCGATTTAATCAATTTTAATCCCAAGTGTTTGTTGTAATATCTTCAAAATGAAGCCATGGAGATGTGGTCTTGAATAGCATGGAAGTGAGATTGACTAGGAGTTTTGGTGGATTAGTGGAGAACCTTGTGAAAAACAATTTTTTGTAGGGTAGGTGGTTGATCATGAACTTCCTCTGACTTTCTATGGATTTTTGGGAAAGCTCGAGGATTTACTTGACATGGATGATATTGTTTTGATCGAGATCACTTCATGTGATGGAATGGAGATTAGCAAACTAGTTTCTTCATTAGATCATGATGTTGCATATATGAGAGTGGAGGGTGTGTACAGGTGGTGTTTGATCCAGGAGGATGAGTGCTAGTAGGATTGAGTTGGGTTGATGATGGAACATGTTCCACCGCAACTTAGACTGGCCTTGTAAGACAAGAGGTCAATAGTAGATTAAGTCATTGGAGACCATGTAAACTCAGAGGGAGTCTTGCTTTAGAGGGAGTAACCCTATGGAAGTGTTTAGGTCTTCAAGTTAAGATGAGATGATGCAAAGGAACTATCGATATTACAAGGCTAGTTCTACAAAGTATGTTGCAGTAATGGATGCCATATGGGCTAGTGTCGTCAGTGATGAAGTTGATGGAGACTTCCTAGTGTTGGAGGTACCTCCCTTACAAAGAGGAAGTGTTGATATTTGTAGCTTGAGAGGTACTCCAAACCCTAGGATAGTGGGCTTTGGACGAATTGGCACACAAAAGTGACTTGTGGATAAAGAACCCAAGTCTGTGGGCTTTGTACCCAAGCTTGTGGGTGTGAAACCACCAAGAGAAACCATGGTTTGACACAGGGAGGTGAAGGGGTAGCCATAGAGGAGCTAGGGGCCACTTCAAGCACTTAAAAAGGACGTATCAAAATGGAGTTGTGAATTTTTATATGTGGTTGTGGGTTAATTTTTCAATGAGAGTAGGTCGGCTAGGGCTAGATTAGCCCTCTTAATAGTTCATTGGGAGCCACATGTTCACGATGCTCCTAACGAAACTATAAAGCTTTGAAATATTAGTATATACAATGCCCTAATTAAAGAGAAGAAGCAGTCATTATTCACTTTTAAATTCATGATGTGGATTTGATGTTATATTCTATCAATGTTACATTAGTTTTGATGAATGTAGTTAGAATGGATTTATTTGTTTCATTTAAAAGCTATCAAGTTTGCAAGTTAAGTTACTTTTATATTTATATCTTACTCAATGTTGCATGCATGAACAAACATATTATTACCAAGGAACTTTGCTTAGTTATAATAATAGATGTATCATGTACATGAAGAGAGCATATATATGGATTTAGATTTATTTTAATTTTTAATTTATGAAAAAGAAAACTAAAGTTGAATTTTTGAAAAAGAAAAGTACACTATACATGCCTTATAAGAAAATATGCAAAAATAGATAAATATGTGAGCCTTTACCACTTCAATACTAACATTTAAAGATGAAAAATTTATTGATAATTCATGTAGATTTGATCCCCAAGACCTGATGGCTTCAATACAAAATTCTTTCGAGTGGCCTGGCCTGTTTTGGGTAAGGATATCTTGAAATTGGTTGAAGAATCTCGGCTATCTCGGAAGGTACGTCCCTCTCTGAACTCTACTTTTAAAGCCCTGATTCCAAAAACAACTCATTCTAAGGACCCTCAAGGATTCATACCTATTTCTCTATGTAGTATCATATATAAATTATCTCCACCATTATGGTCAATCATCTTAAACCCTTTCTTCCTGCCCTGATTTCTCCTGAGCAAACCAGTTTTGTCCAAGGCTGCCAAATTATGGATGGCATTGTCACTACCTAGGAGGCAATTCACTCTTTCAAGAGCCTTAAATCAAAGGGTATGATGATAAAATTAGACTTATCCAAAGCCTATGATCGCTTGAGTTGGTCCATTTTTATGAACAAAGTGAAAGCCTTTAGATTTGACCAGAAATGGATCCAATGGATTTCTTCTCTAATTTCCTCCCAAGTATTATCGATTCGCATTAATGGCTCTCCCTCCCACACCTTCAATGCATCCATAGGCCTCCGTTAAGGTGACCTTATTTCACCCTTCCTCTTCATTCTGGCTGCGGAAAGGCTGGGAAGATATATAAAATCAGTTATTCAAGTTGGCCATTTAAACGGAATTCATCTATGGGGCAATGATCTTCCCTTATCCCACCAACAATTTGTAGATGATATAATGTTATTATGTCAAGTCTCCCTTCAGGAATCCAGTGCTCTAAAATCCATAATGCAAGACTTTATGCAAGATTCTGGTACTCAGATCAGTAATGAGAAATCCAATATCTTTTTCTTCAACACCCTGATTCCTTCCCAATCTTTGATGGCTAGGATTCTGGAATTTCACATTGGCTCCCTTCTATCCAAATACCTTAAATTCCCCTAGTGACTAACTTTCTTAGGACTTCCTGGTTGAAAATCATCCTTGAGCGAATCCAATCTCAGGTTCAAAATTGATCTTTCTGATCCCTAAACATTGTTGGGGGGGTGGTTTTACTAAAGGTTGTGCTACAATCGATCCTAATACATCAACTCTTGGGTCTAGCTACTCCTAAAACTGCTTGCTCTGATATGACAACTATATTCAAAAACTTCCTACAGCAGGGGACTTAGGAAGCTAAAAAATGGGCACTCCTTTCATGCAATTATTTGACTAAACCTAAAATGGCAAGTGGGTTAGGTCTTCAGGATCCCTTTCTACTAAACCAAGTGATGTGGGGGGGAACTCTAGTGGTGATGGATTCAAGGTGTAACTGATCTCTAGAAGGTTATTTGGGACCAGAAATTTAACATGCCTTCAACTACAGAGGAAAGACTGAGAATGCAGGGAACTCCAAGAGGATCATCAATTCGGAACTTAGCTTCTAATAATAAAGAGTTAATCTGCAACCATACATTCTGGGAAATATGAGATGGGAGGAGTGCTCTATTCTGGCCAGATTCGTGGCAACAATGGGAAAAACTATTGAGTCGCCAAGATTTTGCAAGATCTTACTTTTCACTAATAAACCCCACAACTTGATGGTTAATCAGTTTTTGGACCTGACCCCTAGGAATCAATGGAGACAGTGGAAAACGAAACAAGACTGGAACAACCCTCTTGACTCAAATCAATGGGATGTGTTTGATTCTGAGTTTCACAATAGAATAATTGCATCGTTAGAAGGACAAGACATTCTCAGGTAGGGCTATAAAACTAAAGGTATGTTCACCATAAAAGAAGCTTACCAACTAGCATCAGAGGAGCATCAGGATCAGTACAATCCGCTCTGGAGGAAAATATGGATGGGACAATTATGGCCGAAAGTAATGTATTTCTTATGGTTAGTGCGTAATGGCAGGATTCTCACTTGGGATGAATTACAAAAGAGAAAAATCCATGGGCCCCCTTTTTGTAGTATGTGTACCTCTGAGTCTGAAACCATAGAGCATCTCCTGAATATATGCCCCTTTGTAGCCTGACTCTAGCATAATATAAATACTCTTTTTGGTCATCTAGACCAGGATAATACCAGTATCTAATCCACCATTGGGAGTTGGAGGAAAAAAAATATCTTCCAATCTAATGGTAAATTGAGCCTGGTGTTTATCTCTTGGCTTTCTTTTGTGGGCAGTATGGAAGGGAAGGAATATAAGGACTTTCAAGGACCAAAAACTGTCACACCAGGAAATCTGGAAAGGAATACTCCAAAATGTAAGAGAATCTATACAAGTAGAGAAATGGCATTCTAATGATGGGAAGGTCAACCCCCAAGAATCGCGAATATTGTCTACTTTCAACTTATCCCAGCAAATGCTTGCACCTTCATATTGGAACTTAAATTTGCCTCTCAACCAATCTCCTTCTCACATCTCATGACCCCTAAGGGTTTTCTCAAGCTAAACTTCGACGGGGCATCCAAAGGTAACCCTAGGGATGCGGGTTTTGGACAAGTCATCAAGGATTTGGAGGGCCAAGATGTCCAAATATATGATTCAAATTGTGGCATGGCAAGTAACAAAGAAGATGAATTCGATGTTGTTAAACATGGTTTGATAATAACCAAAAGGGAAGGGTTGAGAAAAATGGTGGTGGAAGGCGACTCTCTTATGGTCATTAATACTATTAAAAATCTTAACCAGGGGTCCCAGTGGAAAAATATTAGTAAAAGTTGGAGGACTGCTCACTTAATCCAGGATATCAGTGAACTTATTCAATATTTCAAATATATCATCCCCTCGCATGTCTCTCGCAATGGCAACAAAGCTACATATTTCTTATCAAACTAGGGCTATCTTCAGCCGAGAGTGAATATAGATAAGCCTTGGATAAGGGAGATTAGGGAAGAAGGAATGGAACAATTGACTCTGATTTTGAATGAGGACCTGGCTTTTAATTAGAACCCCTGATTGGGGTGTGAGACAGCTGAAGGCCCACTTGTTCTTGATTGATATGACAGAGCTTTTATTGTTTTGGGACGGTGGGTAGTATCCCTCACGCCCTCACATGCGTATTCATTGTGATAATATGAAGTGTCGCAGATCTTGGCAAATCCATGATGTGAAGGTTGGTAATCCTTGGCACCTATAGGTAGTGGGAGCAAAGGTGACATTAAGACCATATATCTTGCGTATAAACCCAGGTCCTCAGTTTCTTAAGGAGCCTAAGTTTGTTGGTTACAATTTCGCGACAACAGGAACACGAGAGGAGTACCCAGTTGCTACATGTCTCTTCTTGAGGTTGGCGTATAAAGTCTAGCTTGCCTATGTTGCCTCTATACAGTGGCTTGGGTCACAAGCACGGGAAAGTGGCAGAAGGGGGAACAAAGGGGGCCTGACCTTGGTAGATATGGTGAAGTCTCAACCTCATAGTGGAGCCTCAGGTCAAGGTGGAAGAGGTAGAAGACACTAGGAAGATAAAGGAAAATATGTAGATCCATCTTCCGATCGGACTGAGCGTTAGACGACTGTGCGAAAAAGAACTGAATAAAAGGAGACTGTGTGACAGGTGAGTGTGTGGTGGATGATTGCATGTTAGGGGACTGCATGATAGGCGATCGCACGACGGGGGATAGTGTGGCATGGGATTGCGTGGAAGATGGGTCGAAAAGAATTATGAGAATCTTTAGGCCACGATCAAGGCTTACTGCGAAAGGACCCTGACACAGGTGAAACAATTGATTGCGAACTGGGAGGCAGAGTTGAATTCGCAAGCTAAGCTGGAACTTCCAGTGGAACACCGGGTGGAACTAATCATGGACCCTAGGTACACAAGTGACCATCTCACCTTGTTCATATAGTCCATTCATCTTATATGGTTAATGAAGTGCATAGTGGCCAAAGCAATGGTTGCAACCACCAACGAAGTGGTGCACAATGTCGTTGAGTCGGGTCTACAAGACATTCAAAATGAGCTCCAGATTATCCAACGTCAGTTGCAAAACCATAACGATCCTCTGGGCCACATCAAGCGACATATCCCATGTCTGCCACAAACTAAATTACCAGGATCAAGTGCTAAAGATCCTGGTCAGGTGTAATAGTTGGATGATTAGTGGATCGAAGTTATGACTGTTAATTTTAGATTTTTTTGGATGTTTATGTCGGGTAACATTTATGTTTTCAGTCTGATGTTTATTAGTTGGTTTCTAGACCATCAACCTTATAAGACTTGGCTAAAAACACTCAAACTATTTATGTTTTGGATGGCTTATAATGCAATTCGGTGGCCAACAAATTTGGTTTCCCACTAGGTAGGTTGAGGCCATCGAACGACTCATATATTTGTTACCTACCTATTTATAGATGAATGAATGAAAGGTACTGCTAAGTTTACAAAAACAATACTAAAATATAATATTAATTAATTTATATCAATATAAAAATATATTATATAATAACAATTTATTGTTTAATTTTTTTTTAAATAATAATATTCATGTTAAGAAAATGTATATAGCAATTATTTAGTTTAGTTAATTTTATTTTCTTTTTAATGCTATAAATTATTTTTTATATAAGAGGCATGTAATAAACAACAATGTTGCATATTATACTTGTTTATATTTTTATTGATAAAATTTACCAAATATTACAACATTTTTTGTCCAATCATCCTATTGTAAAATGGATGCCCATACGGTAGAAGATAATTCATAATTTTGAAAACTTATATTCATGTGACAAGATTGTGCATATTTTTTAATAACTTCTTTTACTTATTAGGTGTAAAATAAATTTTTACTTTTATTTATTATTATATAAATATAAATTTATTATTTACCTCATATATAAATATTATACTATTTCATATAAATTATGAAAAACTTAAAATATTTATTTCAAATTTATAAAATATTATCTAATATACATATTTCATATGACACAAATTTTAAAATTTTATTATTAGAAGATAATTCATAATTTTGGAAGTTTTAATTTCTGAAAAAAACAGAGATTTTTTTTTATACTTATTACTAATTAATCATGTAAATTAAATAATCTGGTAAATATCCATAAATAGTAAAACACTTATATTATAAACATCTTATATTACTAAATTAAAAATAAAATAAAAATAAGTAAATTATAACTTATTTTAAATTACATTAATTTGATTATAAAAAGAATTAATATAAATATTAAACATATATACAAGTAAAAAAAATGTAATAATATTTTTATCCATCTAGATTTATTCTCATTTTACTATAGATATTTTTATCTATCTTGATCTACTCTCAATTTACTATGGAGATTTTTAATTTGTAAATAAGTTGTGTTACAATATTATGGGTCAATACCATCACTTATCAATATCACATGCAGAAAAATCGCAAATCACTCTATATAACACTTGTTCATATGACATTTTTTTAATTAATCAATTTAATTAAAATAGCAAAAAAGACATGACTACTTTGAAATAAATCTTAATCTTTGATTTGTGTATACACTTAAGATGGAAGGTAAATTTCTACCATCCACATTACTAATAATTAAATTATAATTATAAAAAAAAAACATACTTATTAATAAAATTGTAAATTAATTTCAATTATTATTATATAAATTTAAATGTAATAATAAAACATAAATTTCTCAATCAAAATTACAAATGCAAATCAAATAAAAAATACACTTAATAATTTAAAATAAAATAATT
This sequence comes from Pinus taeda, assembly GCA_000404065.3. Classification (NCBI taxonomy): domain Eukaryota; kingdom Viridiplantae; phylum Streptophyta; class Pinopsida; order Pinales; family Pinaceae; genus Pinus; species Pinus taeda. The sequence goes on from APFE031716243.1 coordinate 72,467, forward strand.
TAATATTTACATAATTATAATTATTAATTTAATTTGTATTTATCCTTCCACTCATAAAACAAAATAAATTAAATACAATCCACATATATGATGACACAAAAAATGATTGAATTTCTAAATAATAAGAGTGCAAAAACATTAAGATTGAGCTTTTTGTTGGGGATCAGATTAATGAAATACGCTGATTTTGACGATTTGCCTGACAAACAATCAACCTTACAGGTATTGTAAAGTGTCATTGTCACGATCTCGTGAGTTGAAAGGAAACAACATTTTATGCTCCATTCCACAAATTGGACACGCAATTTAAACAAGAGTGTTGCAAGTAGACAGGAATCTTGGAAAGCGTGCTGCAAGTGGCCGTTGTCCGTTATCTGTTCGGATTAAGAGGTTTCACTGGTTTACCCATTTCCTAAACTTAAATAGTCCTTACCTTAAAATAATGCGTCGTTTAAATCGTCCTTACTTGTCACGGGCGGGATGGATGACCCTTCCTGATGCACATGGCGCAGTATGGATGACCTTTCCTTTATAGTAATTCATGGTCATGTATTTGTCATGGTCACTCTCAAAGCATTCAATACCCTATAGTATAGGAAATATGGTTGTCTGATTTGGAGAACCTCGGAATGATTGACAATTCGGCGAGTTAATTACAAACTTTCTTCAACACCTCTTAAGGCAAATCATGACCCCGCTGGCAATGGCTAACGAGTCTGTCATAGGGCATTAAATGCCCGTTTAGCTGCATACTCCTTAAGCCGATAATACACACGCGTGCAGTGAGTTGATAAATAAAAATAGCGACGGTGCGGTGAGTTGATAAATAAAAAAGGAGTAGTCCACCCAGGCGGAGGAATGGCCCGTTTTCCGTCATCACCCGGAAAAACCTCCGTCTCCGGCTGTCGGCAATTCCTCCACCCCCCGCTGCCTCTGCCCAGCTCTGCCACCCTCCGCATTAATGTGGACGACTGACACGTTCCTGACAAACATTCCGATTTTCCGATTTCCATCGCGTCTTACTTGGAATTTAATTCGCAGTTGTCTATAATGCGACTTTTTGAAAGCCTTTCCGGTGGGTTTTTCCGGTCAAAATCCGGTAGCAATTTATTGGAATTGCAAATTTGATAGCTAGTTTCTGCATAATCAAAGCGTCCCACGGGTTTTTCTGGGTGCTGAATCCAAATATGCAGTTAAAAAACCAATTTAACTGCAACAAACCAAGATTTAACCTCGATTTCTTCCGTCGGATTCCGTCATCGAAAAATCCAAAAAGTCGCATTATAGACAACTCCATTTAACTCACCATATTAACCTGCGAAAGGGTTGGGCTCAAGAAGAGCCCGTGGATGCCCGAAGAAGATCAGAAACTCGTTACTTACATACAGGAGCACGGCCATGGCAGAGCTGGAGCACGTCCATGGCAGCTGGAGGGCTATGCCGCGGAACGCTGGTGATTAGGAATTTATATTTAGCGCTAGAACTTGCGAGAAATTCTTTGTATTTTTGTTTTCTGGGGTAGTTTTCATGGGGTGAATTTTATGCAGGGTTGCTGAGATGCGGGAAGCGCTGCAGATTGCGTTGGGCTTACTATCTAAGGCCAGATATCAAGCGGGGGAAGTTCACTATGCAGGAAGAACAAACTATTATTCAACTTCATGCGCTACTGGGAAATAGGTTAGTTGGCCTGACAAACAAAACAACATTGAATGAATTAGTTTTTTGTATCTTGATTCTATCACCTGTGCACTGAGAGCTGATCTTGATTACGATGTGACAGGTGGTCCGCCATTGCTACTCACTTTCCCAAGCGAACCGACAACGAAATGAAGAACTACTGGAATACCCACCTGAGGAAGTGCTTGCTACAGATGGGAATTGACCCCGTGACGCACAAGCCCAAAGCCGAATCGATTGTGGCACTTGGTGTTCAGTCGTCCAATGGGTTCTCGAATCTGAGCCATATGGCGCAGTGGGAGAGCGCACGCCTCGAAGCCGAATCGAGGCTGGCGCGCGAGTCCAAGCTCAGGGCCAGGGGCCTTTGGTTTTCCCAGTTGAGAAACGTTAATGCGAACTCGGATTTATTCGGCCAATTGCGGAGAGCCAGTCCAGGGTTCGAATCCGATAGAGAGGAATCAAAGATTCCCAGGTTGAGCTCTGTTACGGGCTTTGATTGTATGAAAATGACACAGAAATGGGACAAGTTCCAGGATTCGAGGTCGGGAACCAAGTTAGACTAGTGCAATTTGTCAACCTTGGGAGGTTCACTGGGTAGTTATAGTCCACTAGAGAATGAGGACCGAGCTAGTAAGACGAGCTATTTGGGCCTTCTGCAACAAGCTATGTGCCATTCTGGAATATTTTATATTCCATGTCAGTTTAGACCTGAATGTCTCTGAAATCGCAACTCTCTTTGAGTTGTTGGATTTCATAGAAACCATATAAATGGTTTTGTAATTAAATTGGATTGTTTGAAATTTACTGATTAATGAATTATTGTCCAAAGAAAGCCTGTTATTTTCCCTGTTATTATCACCTCAGGCTTTGGGTTTTTTGTTAGCATGATGGGATGTATTATGTGATATATTAGTTTTGGAATCCAATGTGTGCGTAGCTTTAAAACCTTTTATGAAGCATTGGATTTCATTATTTGAAACTCAAGGACAAATATGAAGTCTTGTCTAGAGAAAAACCTGTTATTTCCCCTCATTATCCTTTTAGTTCTCTTGTTAATCTGTGTATTATATATATTGCCTGGAAATTTAACCATTTCAGAGATGAAGTGAACAAGGTATGTTCTAATCTAGTTTTCAAGGCTGTATGCAAAAATGAGGACTAGACTTTAATTTATATAGCAAAGGACTTCCATACATCCCTCAATCAAAAGCCCAAGTGGTCTGCAAAACTAGAGATATGAATTCCCTCTACCCACCTTGCAATGTTCAAAACGTAAAGATAAGCTTCATTCTTAAGACAAGGAGCAAGCATTTTCACTCAACATGTTTTAATCAAACCAATGAAATTGTTATCATAACTATCAAATAATTCAACTCCAGTCAACAGCCTTCTCATTCACTCTCCAAGACGTCCAGTCATGGATACCTTGTTAAATTTCTACTAGGGTCAGATACCATTCTTTTATTTAATTTGCAGACTTATCACTGACATGACATGCCCTAACTGTATCATGGAACTTCAAAGGTGGCCGACTTATGAGGGACAAAATGTTTATTCCTTGTCATGGCAAAGGAATAAATATAGATCCAAAAATATCTAATCACATGGTGCTTGCTACCGGTGTGCTTTGAATCTCCTCTAGGGTAACTACAACAAGAAATTCATCAATCCTGCAATCAACATATATTAAACCTTGGAGAAGTTTCCTAGCACTCGTTTTCTCCCCTTGGTCTTCAAAAGATTGTCCATGGTAATCATGGAAGTGGCAAAGTTACATGAATACATTTACTAGCCCAACATGCATGCTGAGGAGTTTCAGATCCAGCTCAATGATACATTTAGCATTACAAGCTAAACCAAATACATTGTTGATTATACTAGAATAAATTGTTTACTCTGAACAGTTTGGAGAGCCCTCGAAAGTCAGTGTCTTTGATGAGATTAGAATGACAAGAAAAGGAGTGACCTTGATATTACATCTTGGCAATAGTCCTGTTTTGCTAACATGTTGTTTGGTGGACTTAGAAGTCTCCCTATTTGGATGAGTGAGGAATGGAATGTAACTTTCAAAGAAATTGCCATTTCAGCAATAACCAGATTCAATGATTGGTTGTGTTGTTGAATATAATTGGCAAATCTTGAAATATCATCAATGATGTTTATCGTCTTGCTAATATTGTTGTTCATCTCTGATTCCCAAGTTCTCCAAGTCATGGTTGTGAGTGTTTGTATCTTTTCATGTTCTCTATTTTCCACATTTTACATATTTCATACATAAAATAATAACTTAATAAATCCAACAATATAAGAAAAAATAACCCTTGTATTATAGATTTTAGAATTTTAAGTATAATTTTATCAGATTTGTTTTTATGAATTGTCCAGTGGAATAGCCATGGCTATCTATAAATCAATGGGCTTGAAACCACCAATGGTAAAACCAATTATAAAATATTTCTGACTTCTTTACGTGTACTTTTAAAGAAGTAAAAATGAATTTTCACTTTTCTATGTGCGCCTTATTTTGTTATGCCATTTTCACTTTTTACATTTTCACATGCACCCTTTTTTATTATACTTTCAAAGTTTTGTATATTTCTTACAACTGTCATATATCTTATTTAACATCAATGAGAATATGTTCAACATCTATGACAAACCAAATACACTTTCCCCAAATACACTTTCCCCAACACCAGTGTTCCAAATAAACATTTCTTGAATATCCAGATCTGGAAGATGCAGATACATTTACCCAACTCAAACATTGATCTTACAAATTCAAATACATTTACCCAACTCAAATATTCAAGGGGAATAGCTCTTGAATATGCAGATATTACACTGCAAACTTAAATGGAAGATTAACCGAACGAATCCTGCAAACTTAAACTGAAGACAAACAGAACAAATCCTCAAAATATTAAATAAGAACAAAACCTCATTACGCAGATCTTCCAAATTCAAAATGAAATTGAAGACTAGCTTAACAAATCCGGGCTTATTTTGAGTTCACATACAAAGCTTTTACAATAGTATAGTTTTGATTATCTAAGAAAATCTAATTAACATAAGATATGGAATTGCAAACTCTAAGTGAAAGTATATTACTTTAAATTAATAGTTAACCCAAAACATCAAACAAAAGAACAGACTATTTTGTTAAAGTTAAAACATTGGAAGAGCCAGAAGATAGTTCGTTGATTTGTTATTCTATAGAATTAAGTCTCTTAACCCTCTTAGCAAACACGTTGACTCAATTTCTGACCTACAAAAACTCAACCCCATGGCATAAAATATCTGGATAGTTTCATTCTTCTAGTAAATTGTCATTGGCAATTATAAACAGATTGTAAAACCTTAATAAGGAAGTGATTGTATGAACATACTATCCAAGGTGAAATTTTATTATAATATCACATAATAAAATGAAGTAGAACACTCCATATCTTGCCAAAATAAACAAAACGTGGCTAAAACCCTTGACCAAAATAAACAGAGAACATGGCTAAAAACCTACTCATTACATTCAAGGTTTTGAAAGTGGAACATTCTTAAAATTATACAGAAGCAAAGCAAAGCCAAGCCGCTACCAAATAACCAATTGAATTCTTCAACTTTCAAAAAATTATAAAAAGTGATATTAGATGTATAGGACACAATTGAAGTAATTGTAAAATGAAATGGTTAAATTTCAAGGCAAGATATATATTATACAGATTAACAAGAGAACTAAAAAGATAATGGGGGAAATAACAGGTTTTTCTCTAGACAAGACTTCATATTTGTCCTTGAGTTTCAAATAATGAAATCCAATGCTTCATAAAAGGTTTTAAAGCAACACACACATTGGATTCCAAAACTAGTATATCACATAATACATCCCACCATGCTAACAAAAAAACCCAAAGCCTGAGGTGATAATAACCGGGGAAATAACAGGGTTTCTCTAGACAATAATTCATTAATCAGTAAATTTCAGGCTATTTCATATAATTACAAAACCAAATTAATAAGTAAATTTCAAACAATCCAATTTAATTACAAAACTATTTATATGGTTTCTATGAAATCCAACCATTCAAAGAGAGTTGAGATTTCACAGACATTTAGGTCTAAACTGACATAGAATATAAAATATTCCAGCATGGCACATAGCTTGTTGCAGAAGGCCCAAATAGCTCGTCTTACTAGCTCGGTCCTCATTCTCCAGTGGACTATAACTACCTAGTGAACCTCCCAAGGCTGACAAATTGCACTGGTCTAACTTGGTTCCCGAGCTCGAATCCTGGAACTTGTCCCATTTCTGTGTCATTTTCATACAATCAAAGCCCAGAACAGAGCTCAACCCGGGAATCTTTGATTCCTCACTATCGGATTCGAACCCTGGACTGGCTCTCTGCAATTGGCTGAATAAATCCGAGCTCGCATTAACGTTTCTCAACTGGGCAAACCAGATGCCCCTGGCCCTGAGCTTGGACTCGCGCGCCATCCTCGATTCGGCTTCCAGGCGCGCGCTCTCCCACTGCGCCATATGGCTCAGATTCGAGCACCCATTGGACGACTGATCACCAGGTGCCATAATCAATTCAGCTTTGGGCTTGTGCGTCACGGGGTCGATTCCCATCTGTAGCAAGCGCTTCCTGAGGTGGGAATTCCAGTAGTTCTTGATTTCGTTGTCGGTTCGCTTGGGAAGGTGAGTAGCAATGGCGGACTGTTAAATTTATAATTTCACTGCCCGCGGACGAGTCAGCAGTCAACGGCGCATAAAACCACACGGTAAATCAAAACCAGCAGGATCATATCGCACCACTTTTGGCTCAAGGTTGTTTCCGTACGATGGTGGTCCGATACTGACAAACTAACACCCATGATGCTGGCCTGACATCAGCAAGAGGCACTTTTCGGAAGGTATCCTTCACCCATCTCACCTCTTCCGATATCATTTTCACCCGTTGATTTACCTCCAGTATTTAACGTCGTCGATTTAAGGAAGCTACACGATGGTTTAAAGTTCTGTCAGACAAGTCTTCCGATGTGAAAGCTCCGCCGTTGGATTAATGCTGAGCCTCTCCGTCGTGCGATCAAGGAAAGTACATACGGGCCTGATTTAAAATTAATACGGTGTGGATCATACATTTTTGCCCATCCCTATTGTTAAATGGCTGACATTTATTTTGGTAGGGTTTTAATTTTATTTACGGCGATTTAAATACGAATGTATGGGCGTAAATTTTATTTTTATTTTTTATATATGTTTTAATATAGAGCGTTGACCCTATGTTTTGTCATGAAAACAAAACACCCGTGGGCATTGTAAAAACATAAGGTAATCGCATATGAAAATTGCTGTGACCCTTGGAGCATGAAAAAAATGCACACGGTGAAAATGAAATGAAAATTCGCAGCAGCGAATGAAAAACGCATAGATTAATTTTATTGCAGGGGAGGAATGCACAGATGTAAAAGATTTTATGCAGCAGGGTAAAGTTTTGATTTGTAATGTAAGATTGCACAACAGTGCAAGAGGAGAAGTAAATGAAAACCAGTGGGTTGTTTTGCTTTCAAATCCATGAGTTGTTTCACACAGGTGAAAAGGTAAATCTGTAACTCTCTGTAAGTTTGTTTTTCACACAGCAGTGAATGTAAATGAAATATTTACACACAGTGGTGTAAAATTTCATAGGAGGCAGAGTAACTTATGTGAAAATGTTTTGGTGAATCCCTCTG
>APFE031716250.1:0-10199 GCA_000404065.3 Pinus taeda
AAATATTTTGTGTGGTGTTCAACATCAACTCATTCATTCATGCCATAGAGATTGTACTAGAGTACCTTGAGAGCCATTAACATCACCAATGGTTTCTCTCACGTTTTTTAATGACTTACAACATTGGCTGCTAATCAAATGGTGCTACCATGTTCAACTTCATCTCATTAATTTTCATGGTTAGAGTCGTACATTGGTTGTTTGTGTGAACAAGATAAAAGACCTCGAATATAGTTTCATCCATCCAGGGTGTGATTTCAGGATTAATACAATATCATAATGTATGATGGCTATGATCATACAGACACTCATCCAGTCATGGATCCACCATCATTCATCCATGGATATGTCTTTTGGTCATTTTACATGTAATGTTAGCTAATGTGTTGAGCATGGGTATCCCTCCCTCAACAAAGATATAATGGTGTAAATGTATTGTAATAGATGATGTTCTCATCAATTGTTCTTGATCCTGACTTGTCACAAGGTAAATCAATTTTGTCATCAGTCATTATTTCTAAATTTTTACTTTAGGGGGCAATATTTTATAGGCCATTTTGTCATATCTTCTCAATAGGCCTTCAAATGGGATCAATTCACATCCTTCAATATATTTTCATCATCCCTACACAAATCCCTAAGCATGACTTTGCTGAATCCTTAAGTTTCTTCTCTTTACTGTTGATACTCCAGTATTTTAAGACCCAGTGCACCTTGTCCCTTTAGGGAGAAACGCTGATGACCAGGTTGACCCTCTCTGCACATGTATTGATCACCAATAGGTTTCTCAGTCTTGGGGGTGCGCTGATTCTAGAAATTCGAGAAAAATAAAAAGAATCCCAAATATTCCTCTTCTAGAATATTCCTGAGGTTGTTTCAACCATTTACCTTGGATAAAATTTGAATCCTGTTTGATCCCACCTTGGATAAATGAAAATATTATCCCTTGAGCTCATCCTCCCATCACTAGTTTATCTCAAACCTAGATTGGTAAATGGATAAAAATTCATGAACTACCTTCCTCATCTATATATTTATAGCCATCCATGGATAAAGGGTTGGATTTTGGAGATTGATTCTACCCTTATGCTATTTCTTTGAGAGTCATTGTTCCATGCATTAGGGTGAAATATAGGCATATTTTATGGCAAGGAAAGGACAAGTCAACTTGGGGAGCTCTTTTACAAGATCAACTCCTATTTTTAGTTGTAACCCTCTCCATTTCTACTAATACAAAGAGTAAATTGCTTTCCTATATATGATGTTATGATTTCATGTATTTCAATACCATGTTTATCTATTGAATAAAGTTATTGGATTATGCTACATAAATTTTGTATATCTTTGGCTTGTCTTGTTTGATTCTACAGGTTCTAATTATAGTGATTAGAGCTAGGATTGGAGTGTAGAAATTGAGGAAGGAGTGAAGCTTGTGCTAGATTCCAGGTAGGCCTCATCCCATCATTCAATTATTTTAAAGTAGACATTATGCCTTTTGCTTTATGTTGTTCTAGGTTAGTCCACCAGGTGTAAGGAAGATACTTATGTCCATAGTCGTAGATTTTGTATAATTGTAAGGATGTTGAGGATATAGAAGTCCTGAAGCGGTATCTAGTCTTATAGAAGTTTCAAGATGTATTCCATGTAGATATTTCATAGTTACTTCCTCATAGGGAAGTGGACTTTTCTATTGAGTTGGTACCAGGAGAAGCACCAGCAATGAAAGAACCTTATATGATGAGCACTATAGAGTTAGTGGAACTGATGTTATAGTTGAATGAAATCCTTGACAAGGGATACATTAGGCCAAGTGTGTTGCCTTTGGGTGCACCAATGTTGTTTGTGAAGAAGAAGGATGGTACTATCATGTTATGTATTGATTATAGGCAATTGAAAAAGGTGATGATCAAGAATAGGTAACCATTACAAAGATTGATTTGAGATCAGAATATCATCAGGTACACATGAAAGAAGAGGATGTTTACAAGACTGCTATGTGGACCAGGTACATGCATTATGAGTTTGTTGTTGTTCCTTTTTCTTTGACTAATGCTCCAACTAATTTCATGTGATTGATGAATAATATGTTGCTTCCTTACCTTGATAAGTTTGTGATAGTGTTCATTGATGATATATTGATATATTATAAGAATGAGGAAGAGCATGTAGAACACCTATTAGTAGCGTTAATACTGTTGAGAGAACACCAATTGTATTACAATCTTAGTAAGTGGAGTTTCTTTTAGATAGAATTTCATTACTTGGGACATGTTGTGTCCAAGAAAGGTATAGCAGTAGATCCGAAAAATACCAGGGCTATCATGGAATGGGAAGCTCTTAGGAATGTGGATGAGTTCAGATCATTCTTGGGGTTGACAGGTTATTATAGGAGGTTCATAAAGAACTCACATATTTCCTATCCTATTACATCTTTGCAAAGGAAAGAAAAAAAATTGAAAGGACATAGGAATGTGGAACTAGTTTTGAGCAGTTGAAGTAATTTCTTACAAATGCTCTAGTTCTAAAGATTGCAGATCGAGATAAAGAATTTGTGGTGTGTACATATGCTTGCAAGAGAGGACTTGTTGGGGTCCTTATGCAAGAGGGATAAGTGTTATTCTATGATTAAGGGAAAGTGAATGAGCACGAGTAATTATGTGACTCATGACCCTGAGTTGGAAGTGATCATTCATGCATTGGAGATGTGGAGGCACTATATTCTTGACAAGAGGTTTATTCTGATGAGTGATCATAGTGGGTTGAGATAATTATGTAACCAACCTAATCTGAATGCCAAGTAATCTAGATTGGTGGCCACACTTAGTGAGTTTGAATAGGAGATAATTCACATCAAGGGTAAGGAGAACATGGCTACAAATGCTCTTAGAAGAAGAGTACAGGTAAATGACAAAGAAGTTATGAGTTCATATGGGATAGACTTACAAAAGTACTTGATCTTACAGGAAGGACAACATGATCACATGTACCAACAACTTTAGCACAGGTTACAACAGTAGGGCATAGGTGATTAGAATATGTATTATAATCTTACAATAGATCGTTTGGTGAGATTTAATGATAATATCAACTAAGGAAAGTACATTTGTCACTTGAACCCCTTATATAGAAAGAACTGACTAAGTTGGATGCTCGGATCACTTTTAGAGTTCATAATTTTGCGTGGGTTTCTAATTTAAGTTATGTATGTAAGAAATCTAGGGGAATTTTTTTATTTATTTCTACAATTTGTACCGCTCCCGGAACAGAAAAAACTACCCAGTTCCATCATCGAAACCTATGCTATACGCAGTATCTGGAGCAGGAATGTTGTCTTTGCTCAATCGTCTTTCAGGATACAACCAGGTTCCGGTAGCGGAACCTGATAGTTTGACACTGGTTTAGGAGAAGCTTGGCCCACACGCATACCATATGCAATCACTTGACGGGAGGGTTGTCAAGCTTCCTATCAATTGCCAAGATCTCAAACTTTATTTTCAGTAAGGCCGAGCCCCACCCGACACAATGTACATAGTTTGTTTACTGCTTGTTGTTTTACTTTTTCAATTTGCTTCGTATTGTTTTATTTGGTTAGTGTCATGCTATTTTTGGTTATGTAAATAAGTGCTGCTCTCTACTGATTTCTGGCTTTTGAATCAATATGTGGCTGAGATCCAAAGAGTCTTGTGACACTACAACACTTGGCCAGTCCTGCGTCCATCTTCTCTGTGCTTGGTTATATCCTTCAGCTGATGATGTATTGACAAAAAATATGATTCGTCTGCAAGGGAAGCTTGGGTCTAACCATGAACCTATTTCCACACTGGGAAACCCCATGCCAGAACTCAGCCTTCTTCTCTATGTTTTCAGGCTCACCCAACTAGTCAAAATGGATAAGGGGAAAATCTAAATAAGAAAACCTATGTTAGAGGTATTACATGCTTATTTGAAGGAACAACCTCTTCTGCCCCTCCACCTAGGTACTAACCAAGCTTGATGGCAGTGAAATAATCTGTGTGTTCCTACGTGACTCACCTGGGGTACTATCCAAGCTTACTAGCAGTGGAGAAACACCAGAAATGAAAACTTATACTCTGAAATTTTTTAACTCGCAAGCCAAACTACCCTTCTCTATTTCGAAACACTGTGATCAAGCTGAAACTTGTTGTTTTGTTTTACTGACTTGGTGAAAGGTGAACCATGTATGTCCATGGGGTAAGTGGGGAACCCGGTAACTTGCATAGTGACTCAATACTCCCTAAAAGGCCAAAGCCTTGTGGTATCAATGCACCAAAAGGGAGAAGTCGGTATTCAACCAGTGTGTCGGCAAGTGTTGTAGTGGCTGCAACACCCTCCAAAGTTTTGGCTTGCATCCAATTTTGGAGCCTTCCTTGGGTTTTTCCTTGATGTTTACAACCACTCAAGCTCATCCCATGAGCTCATGTTGAGTCTTTGCACCCTCCTCGCTTGACCGTTCACTAGACATCTTTTAGCATGCTGGTCACAATGTCATGCTTGCAGTCATGTTTTGGCTATGTTCACGACTATCTTCATGTGTACAAGTTGTGTTCACTATGTAAGAATCTATGTCACTCACACAAGAAGTTGTATGAAATGTATTACAAGTGTCATCACAGTTGTTCAACGATCTATCACAAGCATCGTGCTTATCACTCACACCCATCAGTCAGTCACACTGATTGTATATTGTCTTGATGGTTCAAGGTGTCTTATTGCCAAGTCACGTTGAGTGTGTGTTCGCATGGTCATGCATGTATGAAGTCACGTGTTAACAAACTTAGTAATTTTCCTGAAACTTTGTCAACCTGACCACCCTCCAATAGTCAGACCTTGACTGAGCTGCACTGCGGAGTCTTAGCTCTCAGTAATCATGTATTGTTGCTCATAATTTTGTATATCTTGAGGATGCCTCCCAGGAAGTCTACATTGTATAATCCTGGAGTCAACCCAATTGACTGTCACCTTGAATATCGTAGAAGTTTCTTAGCAAGCCATCTCAATCTACGCTACCCATAAGCAAAGCCATCAAGTCTCCAGCTAGTCAACCAGAGAGTTTGACCGGGTAGTTACCCCGAGCCTCACTCCTCCAAACAATTTCAGAGAAGCTGCAAAGCATGCTTACCTATGCTGACTAAAGAAATTGTGAAAACATTCCAGACAGACACCCACTACCTGACACTACATTATCCTCGAAATTTGTGTAATTTTGTCAGTCAATCACCTTGTCAGCCGACTTATTGCTCCTGCTAAAAACTACACAGTTTTCATGGGATGTCTCCCAGCTACCCAACATCCTTCTCAACCTAGAAAATTCATAGGGATGTCTTGCAATCAAGCCTCAAAGCTCTACACAATTTTTGCCAACAAGCTTCGACAGCCCACTGCGAGCCTCCCCAGAGAATCTATGTAGTTTTCATTACCAGTGTCCCCTTGCTTCCTGCACTATCTCCCTCGAAAAATTGTGCATATATACCCTTCAGTAGAGCCAGATACCGCAGACAGTAACTGGTAATCTGGATTTCCCTCTTAGCCTCCCATTGACCTTTGCATAATTTTCGTTGATAGTACCCAGAGCCTGCATTCCATCCTGAAATGTGCTATGCATAGTTTCAGAGCCTTGTCTTCTATCCCAATCACCTACATCCAAAAACAAACACTAATGCATCATGGTAGACAAGGAGATTTTTGGATTTGATGTCGTCTTGTCATGATTGATTGTAGATACAGGTACATGGATAAGACATGACGTGATGACAAATGGGATTAACATGGAGCGCATGCTAGGAGACTTTTTTGCGAACAGGTGAACACATGGAGCATGCCAAGTATAAGAAAAGGAGAGGCATGCACGTGAAACATCAAGTGAACACAAAGACCATTGAAGACTTTGCACACATTTCCATGTGGAGGTGAAGCTATGATACACCAAGAGCACATTCTTCACTTAGCAGCACTGCAGCTCGACATGGGAACCACTAGCAATATAAACATACCAACTCTGTCGTGTTAAGTCATGCCATGAGTCATCTTGGCCACATCAATACTATGGGCCATATTGTTGTAATCAATGTAATGTACGTGGAAGTCCAAGAGACCCACATGTAAAGTTGAAGAGTCATGTAAAGTTGAAGAGTCATGTAAGTCAAACAGACATGAGGGAAGATCAAACAGTCACAAGGGTGAGTTTCACCCTTGGCTATATATACCCCTCATTTGTACATGCAAAAGACTTTTCACCTTGGCTCCTCCCACATAGCCATGAGATTCTGTAGTCATTTCTTTAAGGAGGTTGCAGTGGCTCCAATGCACCGCTATCGGGGTTAGTGATGTAATGGTGTATTGATGTGTATTTGAACTTTCGCTTAATTTAGAAGCCTGATAATAGGCCAACACGTTTTCACAGTATTGTATTTGTTTGTAAGACTATTATTTGGACACTTGTAATGCATGTTTCTTTAACCTGTATTAATATAGTTGAAATATTTTGGTTTTTCTAATACATATAATTACGAAAATGTCTTGTATAAGTTATTAATGTTGTCTCGCCCATGTGGACTATTCCTTCAGAAAATCAAGAGAATGATTCCATGAAACTTGTTGTGACAACCATCACACTAGTGTGGACTATTCCTCTCGGTTTTGTAGGTGCTATCCATTCACTGTGTTTTTGTGACTGCCGCATCCATGTGGACTAGTTTGGCGGAAGCTACGCATGTCCTGATATGTTGTGTGTCTCAGACAAAGTTGAAACTATTCCCTTTCGACATGAGACTCTCTTCTACCCTCTCCCTCTGTGGTGAAGGAACCTTGACACAAGTAACACTAAGCGCTCACCAGGCATGTGAACCTCGTTGTTCGAAGACAAAGAGGACCACTCTCATGCACTGATGAGAAAGAGATAAGGAAAACCTTTAAGACAATGGAAACCAGGCCATCATACCATATGGGAATTCTATACCAAATGGTGTGAGGTCTAGTTGGGACTTCATATCAGAGAGATCCCCTAAATGTGAGTGGGTCCAACATCGTCAACAATGACTAAGGTTGATATGGATTATGAATTATAAATGTTATGATTAGGGGTTATAAAATATATAATAGTTATATGTTAGGAATTATTGGGCTAAGTTTTATGTTCTTTAGGTTTAAGGGGTTAGGTAATAGGAGCATGGGCTACAAGTATTAGGGATTTGGGAATATAGTCATTAGGTGTTAGGATTTAGGAGTTGTATGAAATATAGTGGTTTAGTTTATAGGGCTTGGGAGGTTATAATGGTTAATAGTAACACAAATTAGATTTTATAGTTGGTAAAGCTTACAATGGTTAAAGGTTCAAGGATTGCGATAATGACATCATGATTTGGTGTTATAAGGGTCAAGAATTATAAGTTTTGGAGGTTATAGTGTTTAAGGTGTTATATAAGGAAATGGATTTAGGTCAAAATGAACCAAATATTATAAGATTAATGGGCTATAAGTATTTAAATATAAGGATTATATTGGCTAGGGCTCAGGGCATAGTGGTGATAAGGCTATATGTTAATTGTATTATGATTCAGGGATATAATAATAAAGGATTAATAGTGATTAAGGGTTACACACATTACTATTTAGGGTTTAAGGGATAGGGATTGTATGGTTTAAGGGTTACAAGACTAGGGGATGTACATGATAATGGTGAGGGGACATGTATGAAACGTAAAATAGGATATGGTTATAGGATATGTGTTAGTGATTAGGATGTAAATGGTCTACATAGATTTTTAGTTAGTAGTTATAAGGGTTATAAGATAGCTTTTAGAGTGGATAGATGTTATTACAAGAATTAAACATTACAAGTTTTAAATATGGTTGATTATAATATGTGGGTAAATGTAGATAATAATTAAGGGACCTAAGGGTTATGGGTTATAACGATTTTTCATTAATAGGCATAGTAGGTATAGGTTATATGGTTTATGAGATGAAATTTCGAGAATAAAATGTATATTTGATAAGGATTACAAGTTATAAGAGATAAAGGTTACAAGGATTAGGGGATATTTGATGGTAATAATACTTAAGCATTTAAGGCTTTTAGGGGTTAATGGTTATAGTGGTTAATATATAAAAGTGTCATAGTCATATGGATTAGATGTTACAGGATGTCGTTTTTATAGTTGCCAGGGTATATGGATTATGGTTAGGACAAATATTGGTTAAGGATTATGAGTTATAAGGGTAAATGGTTATAATGATTATGAGATATAGGATAAACTAGCTTTTGGTTTTGGTGAGCTGGTTTTAAGTGTTATAGGTTTTGGGGGTTATATTTTTTTAGAATTACATGGGTAAAGGGTGTTAAGGATTTGGAATTATGGGACTTATTAGTGGTTATAGTTCATCAATTCATAAGGGCTAGAAGTTGTAGGGATTTACATTTATCAAGTGTATATGTTGTAAGATTTAGAGGTTATAGTGGGTAGTGGAAAAATAAACTCATAGCATATAGGACTTGGGAGTTAAATGCGAGAGAGATTAAGAGAAATTGTGGTTAATTGCTATATTGGTTAACATATATGGGATTAGGATTTATAAGGTTTAGCGGATAATTGATAAATGTTAGGTATTATAAGGCTCATGGTCAATGGCTATATCTTATATAAGTTATTGGTTGAGAATTAGAGCTTGTAAGTATTTGGAATTACAATGGCTATGAATAACATAAGTGATGGGTTATAGGTTCTAGTTGTTATGGTAAAAACATAAAGGACTATGTGTTAATGGTAGGTGGTTAAGGGTTAGGGGTTGAGAGCATTGAGAGAATTGAATATGTGACCTCTCAATAAAAAAGTTGCCTTAATGATGGGTTCTTGACCAATTGATCTAACCCTCAAGGCTAAATACATACCATGATAAGGACACTAAATAATAATAAATAAAGGACTCCCATGACTTTGTGAATCTTATTAAAAAAGAGAAGATGGAACGTGATGACATCCTTGTTAGTTTTGACGTAGTGTCTCTATTCACCAAGATTCCTCTTGATGAAGCCATTCAGGTTATAAAATATGTTACTGATCCAGGGACTGCAAGATTGGCCGAAATCTGCTTGCGATCAACGGTTTTCACCTTCCAAGGAGTATATTATGAGCAGACATCTGGAGTGGCAATGGGATCCCCCCTTTCGCCAATCGTGGCCAACTTATACATGGAATACTTTGAAAAGAAGGCCCTTGAATCTTACCCTTTAAAGCTAGCATGGTGGAAGTAATTCGTGGATGATACCAATATAAAATGGACACATGGTAAAGCAGAACTTGAAAAGTTTTTTATTCACCTAAATTCCATCTCTTCAGAAATAAAATTTACTATGGAGCTTGAAGAAAACATGAGCATCCCCTTTTTTAGACGTTCTCATCATCAGGAAAGAGGACGGTTCCCTTGGGCATAAGGTTTTTAGAAAGTCAACCCATACTGAAAACTACCTCCACGATGAGTCCCACCATCACCTGGCCCAAAAATTTGGTGTTATAACCACTCTTGCTATCAGGGCCCTTCGAATTTGTGGCGTTGATCATCTTAATGAAGAAAAGAAGCATTTAGTCTCAACCTTTAAGAGTTTAGGCTACAAAGAAAATGAGATAAAAAGGGCAATAAAGAAAGCAGAGAAAAAGATGGTATCTCATGAACCTAAGGCCCATAATCAGCCTCAGGGTGGTTGGGTTTTTCTACCTTATATTCATGGAGTCACAGATAAGATTGCTAAAATCCTAAGGAATAAAAACATAAGCACACAATTCTCCGCCCTTGGAACTATTAGACAAAGTATGAGATCTGTCAAGGATAGTATTGATAAACATCAACTTAAAGGAGTCTATAAAATAGATTTCTCCTGTGGAAAGAGCTACATTGGTGAAACAGGTTGCTCCTTGTAGACCAGACTCAAAGAACATGGAGCCGATATTAAGAAAGAAAGATCTCGTACTTCGGCCCTGGCAGAACACTCATCAAAAACTAAACACCATGTCTGTTTGGAAAGCGCTTCAATTATCGCTAGGGAAGATCATCATAATAGACGAAAGATCAGAGAAGCTCTTGAAATTATCAAGCACCCTCATAATCTCAACAGAGACAATGGTATGGAAATTAGTGGAAGCTGGCTTCCCCTAATCAAATTAATTAAAGTCACCAACACCTCT
>APFE031716257.1:0-64116 GCA_000404065.3 Pinus taeda
AGAAGTACAATTGGTATTTGATTGAAGGTTTAATATGTTTACTCCAGGTCCTGTCCAGATGATAAAAGAACTTATTGTTTCATCTATAAATATTGAAAAAACCACTCAAGGTAAGTGTATCATTTCAACAATTTTTTTAGTAATTTTTGTAACATGAATAAAATGGTTTGACTATATTATTCCACTGTGTTGCAGCCAAAATAACTGAAAAGAAACTAGTTAGTTTTGAACTAAAGGACATTTTTTATCATAGCATTGATGATGAAGCAACAAACAAAGGGAATATTGAGAAAATGGGAGTTGATGTTGATTACACAATAGAGAAAAAATTATTTTGGATTCATCCAAATGAAAAATCATTTTTTGAAATGTGTTTCAAAAATGAATCTCTTGACATTGCAATTTGGACAACAGCTTTGAAACAAAGCACAGCAAGATTTCGAAAAGAGTTGGTTTCAGAAACATTACAAGATAAATTTGTGCTTAAGTGGACTGCTTCAGACTGTAAGCCACAAAAGGGACATAAGGTCGTTAGCAATTCAACGAAAGTTATACACACTAAATCATTGAAAAAAGTGTGGGAAATGCATACCCAATATGATGCAACCAATACTATTATACTTGATTGTTTAATTAAGAGAGTGAAAGAGAATCCAAAAGAAAATGTGATTCTTGCCCCTCCATTCATTGGAGCAAATAAAGGGGATAATTGGTTAATCAATGAGCTATGGAGAATATTTCATAAACTCAACAAGGCTACGGATGTGCGAGCTATTTTGGAGGATGTTCAATTACATTTAGAAGTACCTGAAGATTACATATGTCTATATCATGATGTTATTGTATGGCATCATGGTTTATTACTTTTATTTCACAACACTAATAAAAATTGTTGATTTGGTTTGTCATTACTAAAAATAAAATATTTTTATTTTCTTTATTTTTGGTGAGATGAATGGTGATTTAATGTTTTCATATCAAAATTTCCCATGCTATATTTTTCGTTTTACAATGGATTACATTGTATGTAAAATTAATAGGTAACTGGTCTATTTGTTTGAATTAGATCATTACAATTATTTGCTTTAAATGTGGTTTAAGTTATTTTTATACCTCTTAGAAATTAGTAATGTGAAGGATGACTCATTGCATTCTTATAACCCTTTTTATTCCATATAAGTTGAAAAATTATATTAAGTTGTATGTAGCACCAACAATAAACATTGTACGAAAAGAAGCACAAAAAAAAACTAAGGTAGAAACTCTATAAAATTAACATATAATTAATTAGGTTTGAAATTTAAAAATTGTATTATATTGTATGTGAAAATTAATATATAATTAGTTTGTTTACTTGTACTAGACCTTTGTAATTATATTTTTCAATTGCAATTAAATAAATCGTTACAAGTCTTAAAATCAATGATTTAAATGGTGGGTCAATGCATTCTTATAAGACTTTTATTCCATACAAATTAAATAAAGGTATTAGGCTCTATGTATAAAGTAAACTTATTATTTGTTTGTTCATTTTAATGGGGCATTTGTATTTGTATTTTGTGATACTATGAACTCATTGTAAAATTACATTTGCATACAAATGGAAATAGTTCATAATAAATATTAACATCATTTTTAAAATGATAGGTTTTTATGTCCTTAAGCAATGAAGTGTTGAAGTGGAGATATATTAATATCATACATGTGGTTGCAGTGTAGATGCAGTTGGGAATTACTACAAGTCAAAATATGTTGTTGATATTTGAAATGGAAGAGTATTCTTCCAATCATACACCAAAGATGAACAAAATTTTCATATTCAAAGAGAACCAGATTGGTAGTTTGGTGATACGTCCTATTTTTAAGGCCTTTTCAGTCAGAAGTATTAAAATATTGCTTAATAAATTATGATGTCGCAATATGGACATTAAATGTCATTGACAAGTACATCCGAAAAGTACTTGAAAAATCAAATATTGATATAGAGGACTTTAAATTTGCATGGGACAGGTCTCATTATCATTTGCAAACAAAATTGGAAGTAAGGAGAGCAAGATAATTTTATGAGAAAATGTTGATTGATGTGTGGTCCCAATATGGAAATAATTATGAAGAATCAAATGTATTGCTAATAGATACATAAAAGCATACTTCTCATTTCATCAGATATCGGTGAAACCACGTCTTGATAAAATCATATACAGGGAAAGAGCAAGATACGTGGCTTATGCAGGTTTTATTCCCCTTTCTTAAGACACTTCATTGTATCAAACAAAAACATGAGTACATTCGAATGTTCAATAGAATATGTACTTCATTGTAGTTCATGGAGATAAGTTCTTTTATAAATTTGTTGAAAAGTACATTCTAATTTTTCAATACATTTTGGACATAATTTTTGTTGAATCAATTTGTATGATTTTATATTTTTTGAAATATATGGGAATTGCCAATTATATTATATGTATATTTCTTATATTTATAAATGTTGCATGCTTTGTTGTATCGATTTTTTTCTAAGATATGTTGCACGCGCACGTGTTCTTAAATGAATTGTTTGCCATTCAAATTATCTTACATGAACCATCGAGGCGTGTTGTTTTTAATGACTTATGTTTACTTATATGTATCAATAATCATATATAAATGTGAAATATAAGTTTTGAAATAGAACTACTTGCAAACAAAGGTGCTATTCTTACTAAAGAAATTATAATAATTTACTTGATAAATGTTATGTGCATTATTCACTATTCACAATGCATTATTCACTATTAAGGCTAGTGATAAATGTGTCATAGGTAAATGATTTGATCTTTTTGAACATAAGATATGTGATTTCTCAATTGATAGTTTTCATAAATTTATATGCTAAAATCAATTAATGGTTGTAACTGCAATCATATCATATTGAAAATCAACAAGGCACAAAGTCAATTATTCATTGTTTACATATAAAATCCACTAATATGAATGCATAAATGTGATATGTAATTTTTTAGATAAAAATATATTGTAAATAATTTTGTATTTCTTAAAAAAACATATATATCATGATAATGATTGATAAGTGGATTATCAAGGTTTGATTACATACTATCATGGATGAATTATGTCATTGAACTTTTTGAATTGTAAGACATCTAATTTCATTATTTAAAGTCGTTTTTTTGTAAATTTATATTTTAAATAAATTGAAATCATATCACTTGAGCTATAATTATATTACTGACTTGCACTTAGTTATGTCCATTAATATGAGTGTATAAATGTGATTTATAATAGCCATATACTATGATGCATTTTTTCGAAAAATAAGACTTTTAATTTCTTGATAATAAGTATTAAGTGGACTATTTAGCTAACAGGTGATGGCTCATAAGTGAATACTACTCATTAAATTGTAGGGCATTCAATTTTTAACCCATATTTTTTTTTGCATATATTCTTGAATCAACTATGTGTATATGCAATCATCTCATCTCATTTAATTTAATAAGGAGTCCATTTATTAACTTTTATTTGTCTATTACATAATCTATTAAGACTGTATTAATGTCATATTGTATTGTTTTGAAACAAAACTATATGAAAAACAAAATTCTCTTCTTAATAAAACATGGAATAATTAATTAACAATGTGTTAAGTGGACCATCTAGACTCATTAAAGAGATGGGTAAAAATTGGTTGTATTTAAACTTTTTGCACCATAAGACATTGATTTTCCAATCCATATTAGCATTTTGTCATTTTCAATTCCTAAATAGTTTATTTGTGTTTTAAATAATTTCATAGAATCCAATATGACTTGAAGAATTCTATTTGGCTATATGCATTGATAGAAGTTCATAAATGTGATGCAATTTTTAAATGTAACTCTTAATGTAAGTAAATATGTATATTTTACAAAACACATTATAATTAATTGATAATGAGTTTTAAGTGGTCTATATAAATCCATTTATCGACTTTTATTTTCATATCATGAAGTTTAATCTAAGTGTGTAAATGAGACACTTTTAAAAAAAATAAAACTCCATGTAATATGGAATGTGTTTCCTAACAACACATGGAATAATTAATTGGTAATGAATGTTAAGTAGATTGCTAAAGTTATTTCAAGGTACGGGTCATAAATAAGTGTACTTAAACTTTATGCAACATATGACATTTGATTTTCCCACCTTTATTAACATTTGGTAAATTTCAATTCTTAAATAAATTATTTGTAATTGAAATAATCTCATAGAAACCAACAAGACAAGTATGTCTTAAATTATGTTTAGATTGTATGTATGTATAAATGGAATTTATTTTTGAAATAAAGATCTCAAAGTAAGTAAAAAATATATATTTTTAGAAAATTAATAATTTAAAATCAATTATTTATGAGTTCTAACTAGTTTATTCTATTTTGAATTGACAACTTTTTCTAACTATGCATTATTAAATCAATTATTCTTAAATGTAATCATGTCATATAAGTCAATAAGTCAAGAAATCATTAATTGTTTTTTATTTAACTATCATGTGGTTTAATATAAATGTATAAATGTGAAATTGTTATTTCTAGAATAAAAAACCATGTAAAGAAAATTAATTTTCTAATAAAACATGGATTAATAAATTCACCACGAGCATTAAGTAGACTATTTAAGCTCATTCAAGAGATGGGCCATAAATGGATGCCTTTAAACTTTTTACACCATATGACATGATTTTCCCATCAATATTAACATTTTATAAATTTGAATTCTTAAATAAACTATTTGTACTTAAAATAACATAGAATCCAACAAGACTCAGAAGTTATTTATTGAATTTCATTTAGTTATATGTATTCATATAAGTTTATAAATGTAATTTATTTTTGAAATAAAGCTATTAATGCAAGTAAATATTTATCTTATACAAAACTATTTAGGATTAATTGATAATCAGCTTTAAGTGGTTTATTCAGGCTACATGAAAAATCAAGTGTCATAGATGAATGCCTTTTAATACATATTTAATCTTCAAAAACAATATCTTAATGATAATTTATTTGTATTTACATTAAGTATTTAATAATTAAAGAACACGGAGATTTATATAAATTTCAACTAAAATACATGAGTTATGTTTCACATTTATTTCTCCCCCATTAAAAATGCTTATCATTTTCTCTTCTTAGTGAAAGTAATGGTCAAACATGATTTTCCATACAATTGGTTGACACTAAATTTACATCGAGACTATTATTGGTTTTGACAATGTTTACAAGGAGAGATAATTATCCACACTACCATAAATTGTGCTAATATTTGAAAACCCTTGCCTCCACTACTTACAAGAAGTCACCACTAAAGTTTCTTGTTTACTTCAATTTGTGACACTGTCCATCATAATGGAATGACTTGAATACCCATTTAAGAAATCTCATTAAATGTAATTGGATTTGAGTGGAGATAGATCAATGGTACCTAACCTTCTTGAAATGCCTAGATCAACAATGTATAACTTTTATAGTGGATGCCTGCATGCTATGAAGATGAATGATGTCCCCCTCATTAGTGCTTCATAAAGGCACAAAGGGCCCGTAGGAAATTGAGCACAAGAACATTTTACTAAGGTTTAGTAGACTAGTCTAAATGCAATGCAAGGGACACCTATCCTTGTCATTTACAATAAGATCCTCACATCACCATCATTCAATCAACAAATCCCTCGTAGGTTGGGGGAAAGGGGGTTAGAGTTGCCAGACATAAAATTTAAACATCGAGGAATCTAGCATGTTATCCATAACTATAATATCTTTATTGGATGTTTGACATACTAATATGATTTAGCTTAAATCAATTTCTTCTAAGAGTTTGATTTCACACTCCTATTGTGTATTGATACTATTGTACATAACAACCTCATGTTTGACCTATTCATGATCTCTAATTGGTTTGAAATTACTTGCAAATTATTTTAATGTTGAATCAAGTTAATATGGTGATTTACAAAAGAATGAATGTTGTTGAAGGCCTTGTAATAAAATACTTCCAAATTTAATGAAATATGTGTTATATGTAATAAGTTCAAAGCTACTTCCCTTGGTCACCTTGCAAACTCTAGCTTCTGCAAGAAACAAAAACTTCAATGCATCAACTCATCAAGAAAAGTTCAATTCATGAGTCAAACTACAAAAAGAAAAATAGAGCTTTTAAAAGGAAAGGGACTTTAACATTAGCAAAGTGGGTTTTGAGATGGATGAAAAATGAAAGTCATTCATATTTAAAGTGAAAAAGATCCTCTTTGTCATTTCATTGTGCAAATTCACTCTTGGAGAAAAAAATTCGAGTTTGTGGGAGAAAGAGGCAAAATCAGGCAAAAATCATGAAAATTTGGTGGCGCTACACATCTGGGCACCAGCGCTACGCACCTACTTGGTGCTATGCATCTGGTGCAGGTTTTGAACTATACTTTGGTTGTGCACTATGCATGGAAAGTGCACTACGCATTTAGCAGGCGACGCTATGCATTTGTTGGTGGAACTTCAAAGCCAATTTTATCACCCTCCTCTGCCTCTAAATGCAAAAATAACCTCTTGGCAAGTAAGTATAGCCCCTCATTTGGTCTAGCAAGGGATGTTTCCATATTTTGTGGTGTTTTATGTGTCTAAAAACAAACCCAACTGTCACCGAAATTGTCCTACCAATGCTGCGTAGGGTTTTGTTTATGCTATCAATTACCTTTTGATTATCTTCCACACCCCATTCCCTTCCCATGTCACTAAATTTCCGTAAATCCCTTCCTTTTTCCCCCTTCATTGGCATTCACTCCCATTACCAAACCCTAAACCCTATACATTATTCCTACACATAAACCATATACATTCCAAAAACCCTAATCCCATTTCCTATTCCCCCCATTACATTCCCCCACCATGAAAACCCTCGTTGACAGTCATATTATTAGTTAATCCCACATTTCCCAAAAGGAAAAATAGTAGTCACCTTATTCACCCTCATACCTTAAAGAAAAATCTCTTCATACTCATCATTGTTCACTCCAAATTTGCAAGTATGGAAATAGACTCAACATATGAAATGGATGATGAAACTACTAGTGACTCTTCCCAAGAGGCTCATGCACCGAGAAAACCACATAAGGGAGGAAAACATATTCGGGAGGAGCCCAACACTCCTACAAATTTACTTGCTTTCCCTCTTGCAGTAGCCTGTTTTAAACATCAATCATGTTACTAGTTTTGTGAAATGGTGGAGAGGGTCCAATATCACCATGAGCTTGGTAGGTTATTTGTTCTTAATCTTCAAAATGGCCAGGTGAACCTAGCTGGTGTCTCTTTCACCCTGACACCTGAAACCATCGCAGCAACAACAGGGATCCCTAATGTGAGTGAATAGTGGAACAAGGGGTAGCATGTGGGCAGAGAGGACTATCAGCCTTACATCAAGGCTACTTATCGGAGGAAAATCAGTAGGGTCTTTCCTTTCAAATTCTTGTAAGACACTTATGCTCCACTCATGAAACTCATTATCAAATATTTCACCTATGAGGGAATGTTTTCCCATCTTTATAAATACCATGTGAGATTGTTGATGCATTTCAAAAGAGTGAGGATGATGAATCTTCCATACTTTATATGCCATAATATTGAGAAAATGGCTCATTATGCGCAAATTAAACCTCTTCCTCATCAGTTTAGTAGCATTTACCATTTCTCATTGACTAGAATTGTTGCTTTTCATCAACTAAGCTTGCTGAATATTTCATGGAATACGTTCATTGCACATGGGGTATTCAAAAGCCCTCAGGTGACTCCATTAGTGCTTCATGAGGAAGGAGGGCCTTCAAACCAACCAGATGTTCATGAGACTAAACCTATAGATGTGCGAGTGTTTTTCACTTATGATAAAAGCACAAGGAGACTATTTGCAGCTACCAAACAAGCATTATCTCCACCAGTGGTGGAAGGGGTTTCGTTCTCTTCACCAGACAAAAGGCAAATGCTATCTTCATCCAAAGTGAAAGAGGCGTTGCCTTATTTTTCAGAAGAGTAGGTACATGAAAATGAAAAACAACCATTGCATGATGAAGGGCCTTCTGAAGGCCAAGACAGAGATTTCATTTTGATTTAGGAAGAGCACACTGATTTGGGCTCCCAAAGCTCAAGACTCAAGGATGAGATCATCAAGGAAAAAGAAGCTACGATCCAAAGCCTATCAGTTGAACTTTAGAGGGCTAATTGGATTGTTAATTAACTTGAGCAATATAACAAGCAATTGGAGGAAAAACAAACAATCATGGAGCTACAAAACATAAGGGAAAACTGACAATTGGCAAAGAGAATGAAAATCAAGCTAACTTCACTAGAGGAAGAAATAGAGGCCGACCGAGAATCATGGTTGGAAAGAGTGAATATCCACCTTGAGAAGTTGTTGGACAAGGCTAACAAGAGAAGAAAATATTGCACCACATGGCTTATCACTATTTGGCACGGAACAAAATTTGCAAGATAAGGATAAGAAGCTTAAAAGCCAAGTTAAGGAGAGTGTTGAAAGTAAAAAAGGAGAAAGACAAGCTCAAAATATTTGCTGAAGCATCATTGGCCCTAAATAGCATGTAAATATGATCACTCATGCCAAATTTCAAGAAATTTGGTGAATTTTTTGTCATTTTTGAATTTTTGAGGCAAAAAATAGGTTTTTTCTGATAGGTGTGTGGTGCCATCGGCACAACGCTTTTGATGACGTTATCTTCTTGTAAAATCGCTTACATATTTGGATTCAAAATGAAAACATATGCATGCTCAGGAATGGCTGGGATTTTTTTATAAGTTTTGGCCCTCCAAAAGGGCGAAGAACACCCAAAAAATGCCCTTTCTGCCACTTTTTTTCCACATAGGAAGCATTCTTGGGAAATTTCATTTTTGGAGGGGAAAATGGACTCCAAGTCAAAAAATTAAAGTTGTTCCAGAAAGTAGACTCACCGAGATTTCTAATGCGTTATCTTACACCTGATTCAGACTTCAATAAGCCTTCGAAAAATAGCATGGAAAACACGTTATGCATATAATCAACGGCGCTACACATAGAAGAAAATTTTGCCAATTTTGCTCAAAACTCAAAATATTCACCTAGCTTTTTCTCAGTTTGACTTTTTCTCTCTCATGGTCAAACTCATGATGTAAATGAATGTAAATTGATGTTATTTGGTGTAAAAATGATGAAAATTGACTCGAGGAGGTAGATACATCATGTATAGGTGGTTTTGAACTGAATGCATAAGTTTCCATGGCTTTAGAGGTATGTTGTTCCACTGCCTATTTTTTAGTTCCTAGTTTAGATCTTGTTGAAGCAACTCCTAGACTCATGGATTCAACCCCTAATGGATAGCATGGGTGGTTTGAGGCTTGTATATTGTACTTTCTTAGTCATTTGTCAAGGTTGGACTCTTGTGGATGCATTGAGCTACTTTGTACATCACTTCTGCAGTTTGGCAAGGAAATAAATGAGGGTTTTGCAGAATTTTGTGGATTCTTTTGGTAATGTGATTTAGCATTGTTTTCTTCTTTCTAATTTCAGTTGATATTATGTTTATGTGTGTCATCATCTCTCTCTATCTGTATAACTAAATGAATCAAGTTTAAAGGTGGAATTCATTGGTGTTTCAGTGCTCTACCTTGGGGTTTATTTAGTTCTACATGTTTTCTACTATTTGAAGACGACTCATGACAATTGCATGCACTCTCCAGCTCCTCACCAGTCTTTAGACTCACCATTACACTCATTTCAAAGTGCTAAGACACTTGCCTATCTCACCCCACAAAAACCTCTATAAATCTGTGTTCATTTACTAGACCCAAAGTTGCCTTCCCCATCTGATCCAGTAAACCAACCATTAAATTCAATCAAATTACTTTGAGCAAGCATACCTAGCCTAAAATTAGTTTTTATATTAGTCATCACAAGCCTTCCTTGATAAACTTTCATTGAGTTTGACAAGGAGAGATCCCTCTCCCGACCTGGTAGGGCTAGCTATTAGGTTAAACGCGGTTTGATGTTACCCTAGACCTGCCTTTCTCAGCCTGAGGTAGATTTAGGCCCTAAAAAGGATTGTACTGATAACTAGCTAGCTGTGAGAGCTAAGGCCTTGTATAATTCCTATGTATTTCCACCATGTATGATAATACAATAATGTGGCACTTTTATCTGAGACTTTCCCCAAATTATTTTCATGTGTATTATACCATTGATTCTTCTTCTTCTGGTTATATTGTTCAGCTCAATCTTTAAGCTTCCACAAATTGATAGTAGAAGTAGGTTATATTATGCTTTGATTTATATTGCATTATCGAGTTAACCTATCACATATTTTCTAAAAAAATATTAACCAAGAAAGATATAAAGGTTTGAAGTCAAACTTGAACTAGAGTGAGTGTTATTCCTTTATAGAATTATGTAGGGCTATGCTGATTTTATGTTTTAAAATTTTTTAAACCAATATATAATTACATTAAAAATAAAAGTTTTGTTATGGATATTAACGTTTCTTTATCTTTTTGTTCATAAATGAATTTGATTATTTTAATATAAATAAAATTATTAAGAATAATATATTAATTTATTATCTCAATATTTATTGTCATATATTTCAACACCAAAATATATGTTAATATTGATATCCAAACAATGTAATAATAAATCTTAATGGAAAATTAGAAGTTTCAACAATAAAAGTTAACTTGTGGATTGGAAAAGTTTTATATTAAAAATCATAATCCCACTTAGTAGTTATATTGGCATCGAAAATTTGATAATTGTGCGGAGGGCTACTCTGCTGTCTAAAATAGGGGAGATGTGTAGGCGTAATATAAGTAAGTATGTCAACATTTTTAAAATGTGTGGAAAAGTAAGTTTCATATGTTTTACTTAATACTCAAATTAAAACATATAGAAATGTAAAATGTAATGCAAGTCATAAAGCTAGTGATTTGATTAGAAGAAATTAGTCTTTCTATAATGTAAGGTCAACATATTATTGTTTCTTTACCAGATTATTTCTTTATATATTTTACTGGTATATAGCAAAAATTTTGATTATTATTTGCTAATAATATATAATAATAATTAATAAAATATCTTATCTTCATTTGTTGAGGGGGGAGAGGCTGGAGGGAGAGAGAGGTATTAATAGTTGACAAACTAGAGGATGGAGAGAGAGAGATGGGGGGGTGGTGGAGAGGAAGGAAGAGAGAGAAGGAGGGAAGGAAAAAACAGAGTGATAGAGGTGAGACCGAAGGAGTGGAAAGGGAAATATGGAGAGAGAGTAAATGAGAGACGAGAGGAGTGTGGTCTCTCCTAGAGACAACCCTCGGGTTGAGCAAAAGGGTCAATGCCTAGGACATCATAAAGTATCTCAAGGATATATGTGTTATGCTCAACAATTAGATATAAACTTATGAAAACTGGTCTAATTACCCTACTTATAGGAAGATTAAATATACACAAAAACAATATATCATTCCCACAAGTAAATTTTCAGATATGCTTGCCTACGCACAGAGA
This sequence comes from Pinus taeda, assembly GCA_000404065.3. Taxonomy (NCBI): domain Eukaryota; kingdom Viridiplantae; phylum Streptophyta; class Pinopsida; order Pinales; family Pinaceae; genus Pinus; species Pinus taeda. The sequence continues at coordinate 11,560 of APFE031716257.1, forward strand.
ATGTAGTTTGGTTGCTCATTGCAGTAAAGGTGGAAGGAAGGAATATAAGGAAGAAACCTAGTGCAAAGGGTTGGACAGACAAAGAATCACATGCACTAAATCCTAGTAGAATCATGAAAATATAAATGAAATGAGGTGCATAAATTATGAAGGGCATTTTAAGGATTCCAACTCAGTATCTCACAGGTACTATGTGCTATATCATAATATAAATCTACAATCTGACATGTATCATCTACTACGACGTAACGTAAGTAAACTCGATACTTAAGAGTAAATCCAAGAGATACAATTACACAATTTCGTTTAGGGCATCAAAACGGCTCCGAAATTTTAGGACCCAAAAAACTACTAAAGATAGTAAATTGGGCTACAATTAAAGAAACTGAAAATATGAAAGAAGTAATGGTGTGCGTCTAAAGGGAATTGGCAGGTGACCACCAATATCCACTTGGATCATTCCTCTGCCATTAGGAAGCAATGGTCCCCATTGCATTGAGATCCTCCATGTGATGAGGAAACTTATATTCAGTCCTTGGTGAGCCACTTGCCCTGGTGAAGGATTTGGCCTGGTTTGACAACTCGAAATAGTTGGATATTCTGCTGGTGATTATGCTTGATCTATGTGTCCACGATCTGATCAATTGCAGCTTGTTCCATGCAATCTAGATTCAACTCTATGGGTGTCAGTTGTTTTGTAATGTTGGATATGTCTATTAATCATGGAAAGTATGGCCGAAGGCAGACGACATTGAACACTAGGTGCAAGCCAAGGAATGGGGCAATGCTGAGGTCAAATGCATGGTTTCCCACTTGCCCTGGATCATGTTAATGCATTATATTTCGACAGAGGAGCAATACACTGATATTTTGACAAAGGCATTGCCAAAGTGTAAATTCTAGTTCCATAGAGACAAGATCGGGGTGGCAGATAATACCTTTCTTATTGAGAGGAAGTGTTGAAATATGATGACAAGAATATTCCAATTTAATCTGTCCTTGAATTAAATTGTGAATTAAAATCCAGTTTAGTCTTAATAGCTACTTGGAAATAATTAATTTATTTATTTGAAATTAATTAGTTGGTGAAATTCAAATTAGAAGTCTTCCTAAAGTGATGCAAGAGTTATCCCTTAAATTAAGGAGATAAGATTGAGTTATATTTGAGTTTTAGCTATTTAACAAATTCTACTGAGTCAAGTCTAGTTAAATTAGTTCCAAACTTCTTGAGGAACTAATAGTGAGTTAACCACCAGTTGAAGCATTAATGCACTCAACTAGTGCCACTCTAGTTAACTGAAGATTCCCTCATCAGAAACACATGCATGGCTATTCTTAGAAAGACCCAGTTGAGATTAATGTTTAAGGATAGTGTACTATTAGTTGCATGTGTTTTCCCATGGTGAAAACTAATGCACGCAGTCAAGGATTCATCCTTGAGGATTGCACAGTTTTGAAGGTTGGTTTTTCCACTTGGTAATAAGCTCATCATCCACAAGGAACATCGCAAGGAAATATGAGCATTGATGGGAGATAGGAAGGCTAGAGAGAAGCCAAGATTGCCTGTGAGCATCTGTGAGGATTGGACTAAGAGTTGGCTAGCTGTCAGAGCTAACGCTTTGTATAATTCCTATGTATTTCCACCATGTATGATAATACAATAGTGTGGGGTTTTTATCAAAGACTTTCCCAAAAGTATTTTAATGCGTATTGTGCCATTGATTATTCTTCTTCTCGTTATATTGTTCAACTTGATATTTAAGCTTCTGCAAATTGATAGTAGAAGTAGGTTATAATATTCTGCTTTGATTTATATTCCATTATCGAGATAACCTATCATAGATTTTTTACAAAAATATTAACCAAGAGAGATATAAAGGTTTGAAGTCAAACTTGAACTAGAGGGAGTGTTATTCCTTTATAGAATTATGTAGGGCTACACTGATTTTATGCTTAAATTTTTTTAAAAATAATATATAATTAGATTAAAAATAAGTTTGCTTATAGATATTAGTGTTGGTTATCTTTTTATTCATAAATAATTTCATTATTTAATATAAATAATTATTAAATAATATTATTAATTATTATTACTCAATATTATTATCATATATTTCAACCAAGATATATGTTAATATTGTGATCCAAACAATGTAATAATAAATATTAATGGAAAGTTAAAAATTTCAACAATAAAACTCAAATTATGGATTGGAAACATTTTATATTAAAAATCATAATCCCACATAATAATAATATTGGCATCGAAAATTTGATAATTGTGCAGAGGGTTACTCTACTGTCTAAAATTGGGGAGATGTGTAGGCGTAATGTAAGTAAGTATGTCAACATTTTTAAAATGTCAGGAAAAGTAAGTTTCATATGTTTTACATAATACTCAAATTAAAACATATATAAATGTAAAATGTAAAATCTTGCATAAAGTAAAATGTAAAATGTAATGCAAGTCATAAAGCTAGCGATTTAATTAGAAGAAATTAGTCTTCCTATAATGTAAGGTCAACATATTATTGTTTCTTTATCATATTATTTCTTTATATATTATTATTGGTATAATAACCAATAATTTCAATTATTATTATTCTAATAATAATAATAATCATTTTCATTGTTAGAGGGGGGAGAGATTTGGAGAGAGTGGTGATAGTGAGAAAACTAGAGGATGGAGAGAGAGAGAGAGAGAGAGAGAGAGAGAGTGGGTGGGAGAGGAAGGAAGAGAGAGAGGGAGGGAGGGAAAAGAGAGAGAGCTAGTGGTGAGAGAGAGGGAGTGGCAAGGGAAATATGGAGAGAGAGAGTAAATGAGAGAGGAGAGTAGGGAAGAGAGAGAGGAGAGGAATGTTGTATCTCCTAGAGACAAGCCTTGGGTTGAGGAAAAGGGTCAGTGCCTAGGACATCTTAAAGTATCTCAAGTATATATGTGTTGTGCTCAAGAATTAGATATAAATGAAAATTGGTCTAATTACCCTACTTATAGGAAGATTCAATATACACATAAAAGATATATCATTCGCACGAGTAAATGTTCAGATCTACTTTCCTACATACAAAGAATGTAGTTTGATTGGTCGTTGCAGTAAAGGTGGAAAGAAAGGTTATAAGGAAGAAACCTAGTGCAAATGGTTGGAAAGACAAAGAATCACATGCACTAAATCCTATTAGAGCCATGAAAATATAAATGAAATCAGGTGCAAAAATTATGGAGCGCATTTTAAGGATTCCAACTGAGTATCTTAGGTACTATCTACTATATCATAACATAAGTAAATCTGCAATATCATATGTATCGTTTACGATGACGTAATGTAAGTAAGCTTGAGACTTATTTGTGAATCCAAGAGATACAATTGCACAATTTTATTTAGGGCATCAAAACAACTCCAAAAGTTTAGGACCCAAAAAACTGGTAAAAAGACTAAACTCTACTAGAATTAAGGAAACTGAAAAACTGAAAGAAGTAATGGTGGGGGTCCAAGTGGAATTGGCGGGTGGCCACCAATATCAACATGGATCATTCCTTCCCTCTTAGGTAGAAATGGTCTCCATTTCATTGATTTTCTCCATGAGATGAGGAAACTTCTGCTAAACTTGGTCCCTGGTGAGCCACTTGCCCTGGTGAAGGAGTTGGCCTACTTTGACAACTCGATACAGTTGGATATTCTGATGGTGAATGTTCTTGATCTATGTTTCCATGATCTGATTAGTTGCAGCTTGTTGCATGCAATATTTATTCAAATCTATGGGTGTGAGTTGTTCTACAATATCAAATGTGTCTATTAATGGTGGGAAGTATGGCCAAAGGTAGTCCACATTGAACACTGGGTGCAGGCCAAGGAATGGGGGATTGCTTATCTCAAATTCATTTTCTCCCACAACCTTGCTAATGGTGTAAGGACCAAATCAGAGTGGTATGAGTTTTGATAGGCTCCGTTAAGGCATTACTTTTACAAATGCAATGAGACTTTTCCATCCACCTGAAACTTGTGTGGTACTTGGTGTTGATCATGTCACTACATCTACTTGCCATTTCATTTCTCCAGAATGTCATGGAGTGGCTAGGGAATATGTTCAATGTGCTCAATGAAGCTATTTGCCTTATCTGTTTCAGACTGGACATGAGGTGAACCTACGTGAGTAGCCACAAATGGCATGGCCAGATCAGTGGGACATAGTGGCTGGAACCCTAAGATCACCTAAAAAGGGTTGTGGCCAATTGAGTTGTGGAAAGCCTAGTTGTAACTATGTTGAACATAGGGGAGGCTCTCATCCCATGTGAATAGATTGTTTGAGTTGTACATGTGTAGAATCTATATGATCATCCTATTCACAACCTCTGTCTGGCCATCAGTTTGAGGATGGAAGGCTATGGTCTTAGTGAGTTTGGTGTCCAGCATCAACCAGAGACTAGACCAAAATGTATTGAGGAACTTGTTGTCCTGATCTAAGAGGATAGATTGTGGGATCTCAAAGTGTGCCTACACTCATTCAAAGAAGATTTTAGCAGTGGCTTCTGCTGTGATATTCTTCTTGCAAGCCGCCATAATGGCAATTTTGGAGAACCTGTCAATGACCACAAAAACACAGTCGTTTCCATTCTTAGTGGAAGGAAGGCCTAACATGTAATCCATGGAGATGGATTCCCAAGGTTGACTAGGGGTAGGCAACGTGGTGTAGAGGCCTTGCTTCTTGATGATCAGTTTGGAAATGGTACAGGCAGTGCATGATCTGATGTACTTTCTGACATCCTATCGAAGATTCGCCCAATAGAAATACTTGTGCAGTACTACCACTATTTTCATGACCCAAAAATGCCCGACAGCCTGAATGTAGTGTTCTTCCGAAATCATCTTGGCACGCTTGCTTGAAGGAACACAAAGGTGACCGAGGTGGTATAACATAGCATCCTAGAGGTGAAAATCTGGGACATGCTAACTCTGCAAGAGTGTCTGGTATGTGTGGCCAAATTTCGGGTCACTTTTGTAGATAAATGGCCAATCATAAGTCTCGTGCCCACAAGAGTTGAGTATCGTGGTTATCGCCATGATCGGTGGTCGACTGAGGAAATTTGCAACATTATTGGTGTTTCCCTTCTTATACTTGATATTCATATGGAACTATTGCACGTATGTGGACCACTTCTAATGGCGATCATTCTGCAATTTCCCTTGGCTCTGTATGAACTATAGAGGTTCGTGGTTTGTGTGGATGATTGTTTCCTTCCCCGAAATGTAATGCTTCCATTGTCGGCAGGCCTGCATAATGGAATACATCTCATTGTCATAAGTGGGATACTTTCGAACTATGTCTGAAAGTTCTTCAATGTGGTATGCCACTAGATGCCCGTGTTGAGTAAGGACTGCCCCAATAGCATAGTCAAAGGTATATGTCTTGACCTCAACTGGTTGTTGCAAGCCTGGTAATATGAGTACTCGTGCTGAGCAGAGGTAATCTTTCAACTCTATGAATGCCTTCTGTTGAGATTCAGACCAAAAGAATTTTGCTTTAGCTCCTTCGTTGGTGACTTGACTCAAGGGCCAAGTGATATGAGAAAATCGTAACATGAACCTGTGGTATAAGTTGGCAAGACTTCGAAAGTTGTGGAGCTTTTTCAGAGTGGTTGGAGATGGCCAATCCCAAATGAATTGGATCTTGGCTAGATCCACATGCAAGCCATGTTCATCAATAATTTATCCTGGATACTAAACCTGGGTCATGCCAAAAATGTATTTCTCCAAATTGGCAGATAACTTGTTGTTGCCGTAGTGTTTGGAGAACCTATCAGATGCGGTGGAGGTGCTCTTCCCAACTGTCATTGAAGATCGAGATGTCATCCAAGTATACCACTACAAATGAGTTGGCGAATAGCCGCAAGATGTCATCCATTAGCCTCACAAAGGTTACAGGAGCATTTGTCAATCTAAAAGGTATAACCAACGATTTGAAAAGGCCCTCCCTAGCTTTGAAGGCATTCTTCCACACATCGGAGGGTTTGATTGGTACCTGGTGATATGCTGACTTCAAATCTATCTTGATGAAATATTCCCCCCCTTTAGTTGGTCTATGAGGTCATCAATCTGTGGGATCAGGTACCTATTATCAACATCGATCTTGTTTAACACCCGATAGTCAATACAGAGTCTCCAAGTCCTATCCTTCTTCTGTACCAGGATGATTGGGCTATCACTGGGCGATGAACTGGGACAAATGTGACCTTTCTATAGAAACTACTAAATCTACCTCTTGATTTCATCATTCTTTAAAACATAGCGCAAATATATTGGTCCATTGGGCAGTGACACACCTGGGGTCAGATCGATGGAGTGCTTGACCTGACATTGTAGAGGAACCCCTGCGAGGGAAGTGAAGATGTACTCGTACTCCTCCACGACCTTGTCCATCTATAGTTGTCATGCAGAGGCACCCTATTTGGAGGTCATGGCCATTGTCTTCATCTTTCGTTGAGGGCATATTATCAGGAAAACAAATTTCCCAATTTTGGAAATGAGCTTACTGCATTGTTTTGCAGTAACCAAAGAGATGTGGTAGGTGGTGCTACCACTGGTGTCCTATACAACTTGTTTCCCAAAGTAACAATAATAGAATGGGGCCGTGATTCATACATAGCAGTTGGCTTCCACAAGTATGGTTTTCCTAATAATACATCAGAAATTTCAAGGGGAGCAATGTCACACAATACCTCATCTGTGAAGGGCTTGATGTTCTATGGAAGGCGACATTGTTGGCTCACGTGAAGATGACGTCCTTAGTGAAGCCACTCGATGGTGTACGGTTGTGGATGTGTTGTGGTCGGTAAGACCAACCACTTCACGACCTCTATCGAAATGATTTTCTTTTGGCTCCTATTATCGATAATGTACTGTAGCGGGGAGCCCCTTACCCACATCTGGGAGTGGAAAATATGCTTCTCCTCATCTAGATCTTTGGGTTCCTCCTTCTATATCTTTGTGGTGGCAACAATGGCATTGGGTTCTGCATCGATAATCTTCTTACCTTTGTCATTCCCCTTGTTAGGTTCTGACTCAAAGTTGGAACATGCATCTGATTCTAAAACCTTTAGCTTGGCCACCAATGACTGCTTGGCCCAAGACATTTGTTGTGGGTGGATCTCTTATGGAACTCACACCACTTTCCCATGTCCTTTTTCGGCTTCATGATGTTGTTCTTTGCTTGCATCTTTGACAAGTTGTCTTGTGCCACCCTGGCTTGGCTTTGTCCTTTTGTCTATGGTTTGGGGACACCTTTCCTTTGCTTTGGATTCCCATATCCAAAGTCTTGCTTCTTTTGTTTAAACTTTTGCTTGACCTTGATGGCATATCAGTATGCCGTGTTGAGTGAGGATTTGTTCAGGATTTCTATTTCTTCCTCGATGTATATGTAGGTAGCTGTGGTACTTGTGTGTCAAATGGTCCTCCGAATCCTTGATACCCAACTTTCTACAAAGGGTATGGAAAATATTGGTAAACTCCAGCACGTCTTGATCCCTTCCCTACCACAACGTGGTCCACTTTATGTATTGATCCTCATAGCATCTGATAGGGTAGTAATGCTCCTTGATGGCATCCCAGAATGAATTCCAAGTGGGCGCGACTGAAAATAGTGAGCCAGTACTTTCATCCTTCTGCCTGCAGTAGGTTTCCCACCAGTCCTTAATGTGGGGGGCTTCTTTAAGAAGAGTGAAAATAATATTCCCGACTAGAAAAATCATGAACAAAGAAATAGCTCTCTAGCATATTTAACCATTTATCAATGGAATACGCATCTATCTGACCATCAAATATGGATATTTGAAAATTAACTCGTACGTTAAACGGTGTGGCATTTCTAAAGTAGCTATTGGAATCCGATGCATCACCCCTGGGTAGCTGTTGAAGGATCTAGGAAAATTTGTCCATCATCGTGTTCCTTTGTCGCTTAAGGGATTCTTTGAGAAAATTTTTGATAGGATCCCCTGCTACCTGATATTTCTTTTCATCTTCCATGGCAGGCCATTGGGATTTGTGAGGCCAGTCTTGCAAAGGTTCGACCATTTCAAGCCCTAGCTCCTTATATCCCGACCTCCTTAGGGACATGCAACAAATTTAAACATGAATGCAACAAATTACAGAGATAAACATAAACACACAAATGCAGCGGAAATAATACTTCATTTCATTAATGTAAAATATTGAAATATGCCTACAAACAGAATTTGAAATAAACCAGCTAAGGTGATGGTAGCTTATCCCTGAGAAGAGATGTGGTGGCTACATGCCTCTGAACTACCTTACAATGAGGCTGAAGGGACTTTTTTATTATTGAACAATAAGAGGAAACCCTAAACAACCAAAACCCTAACATGACAAGATGTAACACCAAGAGTTTATGAGCCCCGTTGGGGTGAGTTGGACAGCTAACTTCTTGGGGTCATGACTTGGTCATATTATCTCCATTTGATGTGTAGGATAACCCATTGGAAAGATATCTCAAAGAAATACAACGAAAAAGTTGATTTTGGGCAAAAAATCATTGTCGGTAGATTTCCAAAAAAATGTCATTTAGGGCCTCAAAATGGCTCCGGAAGTTTAGGACCCAAAAAACTGCTAAACATAGTAAATTGTGCTACAATTAAGGAAAATGAAAAACTGAAAGAAGTAATGGTGGGGGTTCAAGTGGAATTGGTAGGTGGCCATCAATATCCACCTGGATTACTGGTTTTCTTACATTCTTGAACTACAAAAAGGCATGACATTAACATATTGTGTAGACCTATGATGTCCTAAACCCCAAAAGGTTATTCCCTAACCCATACGAATGGTTTTCATGTAAATATGAATGAGAATAAATGTTGATCCATTCTGTATGATTGATGCTATTTTGAAATATATTGTGAAAACATTGAACTCATACTTGAAAAGTTGTTTGCAAATACACTTATGTAGTTAACCTTGTATGATGAGTTGTTGCAAATTTTAGGAATGTAATTGCTTGCAACCAAATTTTAGGGTAATATGGTTTTGCTATATTTTTATTGTTAAACATTATTGAAAATGTTTGAAGCTTATTTTTCATTCTTCTTTAATGATTAATACAAACATGGATTGGAATTCTTTAATTAACAATTATTCTCCTATGCTGGATCTTGTAAGTGAGCTCTAATGTTGGATTCTATAACTACCCCATGATGGAAATAGCGGTTAAAATCAAGAGACAAGGGTTAAATTATGTTCTTTTACATTTATAATTCTAAAATACTTTTAAGTTCACTTGAAGTTAAGTTATATACATATTCACAACCATTCTCGACTTGCATGCAAGATGTTTTAGTAAAACAAAATTGGTGAAAGCACATGACATTTTGTGATTTTATCTTCCTTACATATTATTTTATGTTAGCCCAAAAATTATTAACTAGGTCAAATATTACGAGACTTACCATGACTGTAACCTCAATCATGGCTGCATGATATCTTATGAAGGATTTAGGAAATTGTTATGTAGGCCAAAATGAGCAATCGACAACTTAGAGGAATTGTGGAGTTACTACATGTTTATATTCAACATGGCCCATAGCCTCTTTACACTGCTTACTAGTAAGGCAGCATGTGTTCCCTTGTTAGAAATTATAGTTTCTTTATAACCTCTTGAAAATTTACCTCACTGACCTCGATAAATTTTCTTTGTCATTTTGGTTGTCCTCACCACCACAAAACCAACTTTCTGGCTACCACCTATTCAACCTAAGTTGGCCTCAAAAGAACCTAACGCTTGCACATCAACCTATTATTCTATGCCATTAGTATGGGTCCATAACAAAATTTCTTGAAAACTTCAAGTGTGTGTGTGTGTCTATATATATATATATATTATATTTATTATTAAGTATATATATATATATATAATAGTAAATATTATTTCATTTTTTCTAATTTTATGCCTAGGTCTACCACGAAATCTATTATGTTTATATTCCTTCGCTTAATTTCGCACTATACCACTAAAATTAAATATACTTACAGATGATAGAATGTTTATATATTCATCCAAGGTTGAGAATTTTCATCAAACTGTTTTATTTTCATAAATCCTTTACATATATAGAATTATGTGATTATAATTTCATCCACATTTTTCATGGCCATGATATTCTCTATTAAGGAATTATACATGCAACTTCAAACACCTAAAAACTCATACAAACTATCTGTACCTTCCCCTATTAAAATTTTCAATTATATTGTTGGAAATGTCATTTTTATTCAAATTTCACATAGAACTAACGAAAATTGAGGGATTATGTTCAATTGCACCTCCAAATTGTCTAATTTCTTCTGTCAAATTATATTTCACCTTTAGAATTCTGAATTTAACAGTTATAGTCAATTTAAACTTACTCACTAATGGCATTTTGTCAGAAACATGACTAGCCAACTATATCATCCCCAATCTCAATTAAGATATTCTTTCAAATACTTTACAAACAACCTAAAACTTCTTTATGTATAAATTGATTTTCTGTCCATATAGTGTGAATGTTGTAACGAGTACTATTGATACAACTTTGCAATGTTCCCCATAACCGTTGTAAAGTATAGGGAAATTGGGGCACTCCATTTCATTCCTAACAACATAGATTATGCTTTGATACCATATTTCTTTATTATCTTGTTGTTAGTGAATTAATACATACAAGCATAGGCATACATTGTTATGCATATAATTAGAACACCATTTCATTCATAAAATAAACAATAATAGTTCAATATTTACTAAGATAAACCATAAACAATTATCTTCTAGGAATAATTCGTCGACTCATTGTGGATGAAGGACATTCCACCCAACCATTGGCTTGTTGTTGCATGTTAATTTTCTACAATAGGGAAACCCTTTCACTGAGGATATTAGTCCACAATAATGAAATAATGTATGGTCAGTTGTAATCCTCACCACATAGCCTAATTTCCCATATATCGCAATTTATAACTCTTATAACAATTCCAATCCACCAAAAATATTTCCCCTTCAACTTACAGAGTGAATAAATATGATACCTTTCTCTACCACATAGCCCCTAGGTCTCTAAAACTTCCATTCGATGCCCCATTAATGATTGGCCAAGAAATATGAGAAGTCATGACTCAAGGAATTCTTAGATGTAATTAGTTACACAATCTCCATGCTAACCTTTCCATACTATAATAATCGAGCTTGCACCTTTCCCTGAAGGTCAAAAGGCTATATTTATTAGTTCATTATGTAAAGTCATGGTTATGTAAAGGGCTTATAGTTTTTTTTAAAATTGCTATATAAGGCTAGGAACATGTGTAATCAAGACTTTTCACATAACCCTAATATTATCCTAAGTTCTTCAAAATGAAATCAGCCTATTACAAGCCTATAGTTGCCACTACGAAATATTTTCGTAGCACTCACCAAAAAATTTAAAAGTTACGTTTTCAAGCTACCAACCCAAGTGCCTAAGAATATTTTCATGAGAGCCTATGCCTTCCCATCCACGATCCGATATCTAGATGCATTGTAAATCCTAATAAATAAGTTTAAACTCAAATATTAAAATGCCCAGTACCCTAAAACAATAATTTCCAACAAACGCATAAATTTATTTACAGCGCGCAGGAAAATTCTTGAGTAATAAAAAATATGGTCACTATTTTCTCTTACATTTTTTGGCATTAGCTTCCATATTTTATTGCAACCATTACATTCATTACCATAATTTCTAGTATAGTCATAAGATGCGAACCTAGGGTCTAAAAGGCAATTTTCCTAGGGAAGAATGATAGATCAACCCCCTACATAACTAAAGTGCATGGATTATGTTTTCATAAAGGGGAAATGGCACATGTTTTCATAAGAACCTTATGTATGTCACTTCCTCCACTAACTCAAATGTCGTATGACTTACAATGGCATAAGCAAAGACTTTACGCTAGGAATAAGATAATATTATATGGCTTTGGCCCCTTTGAGCACCTTAAGACCCATTTGATTCCTTTCTTTCAGAATTATATCTCTCCATATTTTTGTCCTTCTTCATATATAGTTATTGATGTAACTTGAGTGGGCATAATGGTTAAGAGCATGTGTTTCCTTGTAATATGTCACATGTCCAAATCCAAGGGCAATAAAGAATGTACAACTAAGTATAGTTTAACAACAAAATTATTGCATGGGGGTGGGCTCCTTGTCACATATAAAAGGGGGTGTCATACACCAATTTAGTGTTGGTCTTCACTATGACCTTAAAAATATATTACTATTATTATTATCATCATCATCATCATCATAAATGTACAATATTTATATATTATATTGATTAGCTTTGAGCTACTCATTGTGTGAAGAGGAACTTTACAACCTAGTGTTATAGACATTTTTGGGAACTTCAACCCCAATCATAAATGTCCATAAATCGAGTGCTCCTAAGTCCCTAAAAGTGTTGCTTTGCTGCCTAAAGGAACAAGGTCAGCTGATTACATCATCTCCCAGAAGTTCTCCATTGAAAACTGGTCATAAATGGTCAAAACTAGACCATAATGAAAGCCCAGTGCAGAGGGTGCGATGCATATCACCTTCCCAGTGTACAAGGTGAGATGCATACTGAATTTCTCCTCTGTAGGGTGTGATGATCAGGAATGGACAAATGGCAGGGAAAAAATGTGAGGTGGAAGATCATGGAATCTTCCAGAAGCTTCCCCTCTGACACTTGCCTCTCTATTTTCGACTAGGGATGAGTAAGAGATCATCATTCTCCAAGTGGAAGCAGGAAATATCAGAGAGAAGACACTAATCAAGACCCCAAAAGATGACTCACCTCCCTATAATCATCTATAGATGGATCCCTCATCACAGAGTCCCAGAGGCTGGAATTTTGTATCTTATAGAGAAGTGTTGTTGGTTTTCTAGTGTATATTCATAGTGTTGGGTGATCTAAGCTTTTCTTTAGGTGAAGAAGGGATTTCTAGCTGGAGGATGACACTGGGTCAGAACATATGGTTGTAATGCTCTTGCTATTTTTCATCTTAATAAATCTATTATAGTTTTCCTCCATATTCTTGTGTACTTGTTTATGCATTTGTATGGTTAACACACATCTGGTCCTATGTTATTTATGAATATAGATCTTTGTTTCTCCGATAGTAGTATGTTGCTGTGATTCCATAGGTTCTCTTTGAAGCTAGGCAGATGAAGAAGAAGCTTCAAATCTTTATCAAAAAGGAGAGGAAATCAAGCGCAAGACTAAGGTTGGTCTTCTTGGTTCTCCTCTTGTCTATTTTCATAAAGAAAAATGAAAGTAGACTTTACTTGTTTGTTTCTAAGATATCCACCCATCTTAGTGGGAATAATAGCATCCGAGTGGACACTATTCCCGATAACGAAATGGCGACTCCACTGGGGAGCGACTAGATTGTTTGGTAGCCTATCTATCTTTTTTTCTTTTATAAACTTACAGATGGAGCCTGAAGTCAAGCCAGCTAGCCTTCAAAATACATTTATTATACAAATGAAAAGTAGATCAATGCTGCTTTAGTCTATCTCCAGGTTTTGTTTATGAATTAAACAATCGATCTACAAACAATCTAATTGCCCTAAGTGTGGTGGCTCTAGTAACCTCTTTAAGTCACCCCTGTGCTTTACATACACTGAACATTACTTACTCGGCCTAAATCCCTGAAATGAATTGCAAACTGTTAGTGAAAACTTGTTTAAAGTCTCACACTGGTACCATCGCACCTTGCCTTCAAGGCAGTCTATATGCATCGCACTTCCCAAGTGCAGCATGTGGGCTGCATACTGGTTTCACTGTGTAACAGGTGCGATGGTCAGGGAAGGTTAACTTTACCTTCAGACTATGCTTTTTTCTCACTGTTTTCAGTCCTATTTAGGAGTTTTGTTGTCTATAGTCAGTGTATTTCTGTGAAAACCCCCTTCTCTTACATTATTCTGCCTCCTTAGTGCAAAGAACTGTAAGTGATTTTTATGTATTGTGCGTCATTTTCAGTTCCCTTTTGCAAAACGTAGCATAGTCGAACTGTCGTTTCTGGATCTGAAAGTGTCATAGCTGCCGTTTTCGGTTTTAGAAGACAATACCATTGTTCTTGATAGTAAATTATATAGTTACTATTGCATATGATTTGAATTAGTAGTTTTTAAAGTGTCAAAAAGAAATTTTCATTTCGAAATTGCAAAGTGTCTCTCTTACCTTCACTTCATTTTGAAAAAGAAATTTGTTGAGTATTGTCGCTTTAAAAGTAATTCAGATTTGCACATAGCTTTCTTATCATCATTCATACATTAAGAAGGCTGAAAACAAATACATGCATGTGCATTTGCATTTCGACTACTTGGTTTGATTTAGGACAGTGCATTTAGCATGTGCTTTGTGCTCTTTACGGAAATATTCTTAACTTTCTTTCCTTAGTAGCTAGGATTTTCATTGCCGAAAGAATATTAAACGTTTATTTATCATCTTAGACTGCATTTTAGGAATTAAATACACATCACGTGGTGAACCTGAAAGGTATATTGTTAAGCAAGATCAACTTAAAATAAATTTAATGAATCTAACAACGCTTTGGAACTTAACGCACAACATCTAGAGGTCTAGGCTAGAGACATATTCTGACATCGTAAAGCCTGGTAATTGTTTTTTTCAGTGTTGGTTGGGTGATTCCTCCACTCTGAGATGGCAAGTGCCAGTATGGACTTGTTCTCCCACATACCGTCGAGTATATATTGGGAGACCAGAATAGGCTGCATGCTTTATCCTTAGGAAGCCGTGTCTGTCGCCCTATCGATCACAATGCATTCAACACAACATTCGGGAAGATTGACTGCTGTATTGTAAAAAGTATTCTGCAGTTTTGCGATTGGTTTGGTAATCCTCTCTCCCTAGATCACCAAAGAAGTCCATTTTGCTCCTTTTCAGACTCCTTAAAGGAAAAGGTCCTCTTAGCACTTGTCACTTCAGGCTCAATAAAAATCGAAGGCGACTACAGTCATCTTTTGTTTTTTCTTGACTCTTAGAAATTGAAAAAACAAGTTGTGTCAAAGCGTCTAAAATTCATTTAATTCGAAAAACATTTTTCCCTTTTTATTTTTAGTTGATCAAGTAATCCGCAATCGTGGAAGAAAGTCAATCAAAATCCCATCGTTCGTGGAGACTTATAAGTCAATCGTCATTGACTCCGGAAGCGAAACCCTTCTGGACGAAGCAAACTCCTTTAACCAGATCAAAGTCCCCTAGGTTGGTTGGAGCAAGCACTCCAACATCCTCAGAGACTCTGGTTACTCCGAACATTTCTGGTATCCCTGCCTCTAGAGAAGAAATTCCGCAACAACAAAAGGACATAACAACTGATCCTAGTGTGATGGTTAACACTTATATTCCTGAAATGGCTCTGCCTACAGCCAATTCAGAAGGTGTTACTACCCAACTGTCTGTTGCTGCAGAACTTACATCTTCTCCGGCACCAGAAATATTTTACGGACCTGATGGTTTGCCTCTTCCTCCCAGATTGATTGCCATAAAAGAGATTGTGGAAGATCCTCCTTCTAGCACTTCAACGCATCTTGGATCTGGGATCGCCCTATATCCTTCTTCATCAGAGGATATTCACCTGCCATCAGATGTTCATGAAGAATTGCTGAGGAATCTTTTGGATAGGCTTAATATGTCTGAACAACCATCAACATGAAGGACTGTGTTACCCGACACAACAACAACAAAAGCTCCTTCTGCTATTCCGACAATGTTCATCGGCGTGCCATCTGTCCCAACCAGCTTTCAATCTCTAGATGGAGTCCATCTAGGGGCTATCTTGACCGTATGGATTGTTCTCGTTTGTTCGTCCGGAATTATATCTGGAATCTCTTACATTGAATCTCAACAAATTGATCTGTCACAAGGTCAATTTGGTCAAACCGGTCCCCGAAGGCAAAGCATTCCTTTGAGTACTGGATTACTGTCGTATGGAGGGCCATATACCCTCTCATTGCCTTCCTCGGAAAGACAACCATGCGTGAGTTCACAACAAAATTTGGGTGATGCTGGAATCACAACTAGTGGTTGGGTGCAAATCCTGTCTCAACAACCAAGAGTTGTATGCTCAATACAACAAAGTTTACCTATGACAAACATCCCCACTACGCCAACTATTGTGGCAGTATCGCAAGCACAAGCGTCACCGGTTGTATGCCAATCTCAAGTTTCGCAGGTTGTAATGCAACAAACTCTTGTACCCATGACACAACCATAATCACCAACTAGTGGAATGGCACGGTTTCAAACAGGGAACACCAACCCCCATCTTGTTCAAACAGTCAGTACTGGACAACAGCCCATGACTTCACAACCATGGTTGGTGCAATACCAACAACCACAATTCCAGCAGACTTACCAAGGATATGAGCAACAAGTCTTTGCAAGTAATGAGCAGTCGTATCAACCATATCATAATGGTTATGCCCATCAACCTTACCAAAGTTACCAACATCAAATGCATTATGCTAGTATGCAAAGGCCGACTTCTCAAACAATTCCATCTTATCCTGGGTATGCTCAATCAAGCCTGAATCAACAGTTGCCTTTCGTGGCAACTTTAGAGTTACCAGATCTGAGTCGACTAACGAACGATCCAATTGCCTATGCCCCTTGGTGGCCGACGATTCCGCATAAACTTCCGTCTGATATTCCTAAATTTAATGGAAATCCAGGTGAAGAACCATCAAATCATGTGATGAACTTTCATCTATGGTGTTCATCAAACACTCTCAATGATGATTCGATCATGCTTCGCCTCTTTCAATGCACGTTAACTGGTCCGACAGCAAAGTGGTATATCGAACTGCCTAGAGCTTCGTTTGATAACTTCAGTACCCTAGCTACAACCTTTTTAACCCATTTTCAGTTACCCATAAGGTACGAAACAGGAACTGAGCTACTTACCAATTTCAAACAAATGACAGCCACTCACATATCCGATCATATTCATGAGTGGCGACGATGTCTTAGAATGGTAAAAACATATGTTCCTGATCAACTATTGGCTGAATGGTTTATTAAGTGACTATTACCCGCTAGTACATAAGATGTGGCAAAGGGTGAAGTCATCACTAAAGAGCAAGTTATTTCTCGTGCAAAATATCTAGACTTGATCTATACTCAGTCTGGCATGCTCTACGATAAAATATCTGATGCTCCTAGACCAGAATTTTCCGTTCCTCCGCCTCCTAAATCAAACAAAGACTCTCATTCTGGCGATGGTGTGATAACTACGACAAGCACTAAAACCGCGAAGGCTACATCGAAAAAGGCCCGCACGGTTTCGAGTCAAAATTCAAATGAATAACTTCTAGCCTCAGAAGTAAATGTCGTGTCGACAGACAAAGGCAAAGAACCCAAGCAGCCAGGAGGAAAGAAGAAAAAACAAGGGAAGAAGAAAAACCAGGAGGAATCATCTCCTAGAAAATGTTTTGCAAACCCTTCTGGGAATGGGAAACCAACAACTCCATGTCATATATGTGACGAGGATCACTGGACCAGAGACTGTCCATATAAAAGAAGAACTTAGAAAATCTTTCAAAAGTTCAAAAACTTCGGTTGTATTGATAGATTTGTTTCCAAACCCAGGAACAAATCTGGTTGCTAGCGAAAATGCTTCCTTGTCCCAAGTGCTAATGTTGTCAGTTTCAAAGAAACTAAATGATTCTCTTATATCGACAAGGAGTAAAGAATAAAGGAATCCACAGATGTTGAACAACAAGGATAATGATCAACCTAGTAGTTCAACAACAACTTCGACCGAAGTTGTGCCACCCATCATTCCTGAATTAACAATAAAACCGCCAAACGGGGTAGTACACAAATCGACGTTTAATCCTCGTGCCCGAGCAGCACAACACTATAATATAGTGGATGATTTAGCCCAATCACCATCAGTAATGTCAACTCTTGAGGTACTACAAAATTGCCCCTCCCAAAAGCAGACTTTATTATCAACAATAGGTGGGATTGACCCAACGTATTCCAATCTTGTATCTTTTAATCACAAAGGATACGACCCTCAGTTACCAGCTCAACTAGCCTTCCTCATCCAAGTGAAAGCCCTCAACAAAATTGTTCATAGAACAATTATTGATGAGGGGGCATCCATATATATCATGTTGATGAGTTGCTGGAAAACTCTAGGGTCTCCATCCTTGTCGCAATCATCGACGACATTGAAATCATTTGATGAACGAACATACACCCCGTATGGGATACTAAGTATCTGGCAAGTTGAACTGGTGGACAAAACAGTAGAAATCGATGTTGAAGTGATCAACGGAAACCTCGAATACAACATCCTACTGGGAGGACCCTAGATATATGCCATGGCAGCCGTTGTGTCGACCTACTTTAGGAAAATTGCATTTCCTTCCCAAGGAGGAATTACAATCATCGACCAACAAACTTTTCTCCCCAACAGTTCGCAAGTGACGGGAAGAATTCTGATGATCCATGGAAGCCCTAGCATGCTTATCAATATCAGAGTAGGCCTACTAAAAGACACCACATTAATGGGAACCTTTACCCTACCGCCTCCAACAAATTTTGCGGAAGTGGCTAATGTAGGAACCTACAATATGATATCTTCCATTCAAAAGATGTCAGAAAACAATGTTAAAATGGATCATCCACAAGTTTTTCCTCTAACCCCACTGGAAATATTATAGCAATCAACGTTTTCAGCATGGGAGGCAAACCAGCATCAACGCTCATCAAGCGTTTGGATAGATACGTATAAAGAATATGGCACCCCTTCAGATCCTTCATCACAAGTACACTCTACAGACGAAGGAATCATTCAACTGATGATGATTGATGGGGCACCATGGGAAGATTACCACCATCATTCCCATCTTCCAAACGGGAAAGAAGATAATTTCGGCAACCTACACCATCCTTCAGTATTTGACTTCCTGACAAATATTGTAAATACGGTGGATTCGGAGAGAAACCTATTCAATATCGAAGAGACTACTGCCATAAATATCTCAACTAAAATAGATATTGTAGAGAATATTCATGTTGGTAAATCTTGTTCTTCTTCAGAATTGGAAATATATAGCACTCTCTTTTGTGAGTTTAAAGATGTCTTTGCTTGGTCATATGATGAAATGCCAGGTATTGACTTAGTTGAACATGAAATTAAGATGTATCCAGATGTCAAACTCGTACGACAGTGGCAGAAGCAGGTGCACCCCAAGAAAGTCGTTGCCATCAAGGCGAAAGTTGAAAAACTCCTCTATGCTGGTTTCATTTACCCCGTTCCTCTAACCGATTAGGTATCGAATATTGTTCCTGTGATGAAAAAACAAGGAACGATTAGAGTGTGCGTTGATTATAAGGATGTAAATCAAGCTTGTCCAAAAGACAACTACCCTACACCCTTTATCGACCAGATAATGAATGAATGCGCCGAATGTGAAATCTTTTCATTTATGGATGGATTTTCGGGGTATAATAAAATAAATATCTGCCCACAGGACTAGGCAAAGACTGCATTCATTTGTCCATGGGGCACATTCGCATATCGCAAGCTACCCTTTGGTTTCAAGAACGCAGGGGTAACTTTTCAGAGAGCAACGAACTATGCTTTCCATGACATCAAAAACATCGTTCAACCATATCTTGATGATCTCCTAGCTCATTCGCGAAAGCGGACCGATCATCCGCGCCATTTGAGAGCAATATTTCTACATTGCCGACACTACAAGATATGACTCAATCTACACAAATGTGCGTTTTGTGTCAGTTCTGGTAATTTACTTGGCTTCATAGTCTCAAAGGATGGGATTCGTCTCAACCCTTGGAAGGTTCAAGCAATCATCGATTTGCCTCCACCTTCAAACTTGCTTCATATTCAGAAACTCCAAGGAAAAGCAAATTTCTTGAGGAGGTTCATTCAAAATTACGCCGAACTAGCTAAAGGTTATACTCGTCTATTGAAAAAGGAAGTACACTTCGTTTGGGACCAGTTCGCGCAAGCCTCCTTTGATGCTTTAAAGAAATCTCTAATACAAGCGTCATTAATGTATGCTCCTAATTACCAAAAAGACTTTAACCTATATCTGGTTGCAGCAGATACAACCATAGCAATGGTTTTAGTTCAAGAAGAAAATGGAATTGAACATCCTATATATTATTTAAGCCAAAACTTAAATGATACGGAATGAAATACTCTTACGTTGAAAAGCTCGCGCTCACAGCTGTTCAAGTGATACAGAGATTTCGACACTACGTCCTCTTTAGGAAAACTACCATTTTATCAAATTGCAACCCCATGACTTATATATTGTCGCGACAGTTGCTGGGGGGAAAATATTCAAAATGGATAGCAATTCTACAAGAGTTTGATTTGGAATTCAAAAAATCCAGATCAAAGAAAGCCCTTGTATTCGCAGAGTTACTATGCGATCTACCATCATCGTCCAACGATGCCACATCCAAAGAAGCAATTGTGGATACATTTTTTTTTCTAATATCTTCAAGCGATCTATGGTATGGAGATATAATCATTTATCTCCAGACACAAACATATAGGTCTAATACCTCATGCTCCAAACAACGATGTATTCAATACCAAGCAAAAGACTACGTGATCATTGGTGATACTCTTTACCGTCGTGGTATCGAAACAGTTCTGCGGAGGTACCTCACCCATGAGGAGGTTGAAAAAGTCCTGAATGATTTTCATTCAGGCGCATGTGGGGGGCATCAATTTGGTTATGCTATGGCACAAAAAATTTTGCGAGCAGGATACTTCTGGCTAATAATGTTCAAAGATTGCATAACCACAATTAGAAGTTGTCATGCTTGCCAAATTTTCGATAGAAAAACCAGGAGACCACCCGCACCACTGCAGCCAATAGTAGTTGTTGGGCCATTTGCCAAATGGGGAATAGATTTCATGACATGTAACCCCACCTCGACTGGGGGGCATGGGTATATAATAGTCGCGGTAGACTATTTTACCAAATGGGCCGAGGGGATGCCTACATCAAACAACAACGATGAAATGACTGCCCTTTTCTTTTTTAATCATGTAGTGTCCAGATTCGGCATTCCACACGCCATAGTCACAGATCATGGATCGCATTTTCGCAATCACATGATGGTTGAGTTGGCTGCCAAATTAGGAATATCCCACGATAGCTCTACTCCATACTATCCACAAGCTAACGGACAGGTTGAGGCAATCAACAAAGTCCTAAAGCTCATGCTGCAAAGGATGATCAGAGTCCAGAAACAGGATTGGCACCTAATCCTATACTTGGCCTTGTGGGCATACCGGACATTGGTAAGAAATGCAACCGAGTTCACACCTTTTCAACTTGTGTATGGTCTGGAAGCAATATTACGGGTTCAATGTGAAATCTCATCCCTCAAACTCGCAATCGACCTTCTCCCTGGAACCTCAAAAGCAGAGGTTTGTTTCTTGGAACTAATCCAATTGTATGAAACCCGTTGTGATGCAGCTTCGGCTAACGAAGCTCATAAGAAACGAGTCAAAGCACAGTTCAACAAGAATGTCAAACCTCGCGTCTTCTCAAAAGGTTACCTAGTCTTACTTTATGACCAGGAATCCGATAAGTTGGGAGCAGGGAAATTTAAATCATTATGGATGGGTCCCTATATTGTTAAGTGAGTATTAGCAAAAGGAACCTACGAGTTGATGGACTATGATGGGATTCCACTGGTGCAACCTCGCAGCGAGTTGTACCTCAAGCGTTACTATGCTTGATTTTGCATATTAATCCTCATGCTTTTGTTACATTTTTGTTTTCACCAAGAGAATTTAGTTTGGTTATGTAATCCACTTTTTTCATTCGTTGTAGATGTCGAACCTACTGGAATCATTCGTTGGATATGCCGATGGAGCAAGTCGTAGTTCGTAGAACTTGACTTCTACGGTATGGGCCATTTTCAATCCCAGCGGCGAGTTAGTAATTTTCAGAGGAGTGTGTATTGGTCGGTCTACAAACAATATTACTGAGTACAATGCATTGATAGAACTCCTTTTTGATGCCATCACGCATGGCATATGCCGACTTGTCGTCAGGCTAGACTCACATCTCGTCATTCTACAACTCATCGGCATCTATTCCGTACAAAACCCAGCTATCTATTGCATGTTCCTAAGGGTCAAAATTTTGGAAAGACAGTTCGATTTCATCCAATATCAGCATATTTCCAGAAGTTTAAACACATTAACAGACTCATTGGCAAATTATGTGTTACATAGACATTTGCAACATTTATAAAAAGAAGCATCACATCAATATATGCAGCAGGATCATGTAACTTAACCAAAATAAAGCTCAAAAAATCAAAATATATTTCATAACTATTTATAGTATGTACATAATGTTCTATAACCAAGAAAAAATCGGTCAAATGACCCAAATATCGAAATGCTAGGGGGCACCCTAGTCTAATGATGCTGGTGATAACAAGTCACCACCTGTGCAATCATGCGTAAGAGCCTAGTCCATCGACTCGGCACTCCAGTAGTATGTCGCTGCTACCGCAAAGCCAGCTCGTTGGTCCTCACATCCGGGATACCAAGGGTAAAACCCTCAATCTGGTCCTATAGTGCTGAAGCGTCTCGACCACATCAAGGTCGTGAAGGATGGCCCTCCCAACAACCTCTCCTGCTGGAGCCACTGTTGGGTCTCTGCAACGTATTGTCGGTCGAACTGGTCCAATGTCTACATGAGCACATGAGTTTTGATTATTCTTGATCAAAAAACATATAACATTATAAATAACAATGAACAGAGATATGGTCAGATGAATTACCCATGGCACCCCACTACTCGCCAGCCGGCAGCACCAAATCCGGGTCACCTCGGAAATCCATACCGGCATATGGGAACCTGGCATAAACCATCTCCTGACGATCGAACCACTCGAGAAAGGTCTCAAAAAAAGAAATTTGGGGCTGGCCAGCGTGTCGAGACATGAGGTCAACCCATATCTGCATCCGTGGTTTGGTCCGTGGAGGTAGGCCAAGTGAAATGTACTGTGGCTGCATCAGTTGGATTCTCTCGAAGGTGAAAGTGGTCAAAATAGAACCATGACCAAAGTTCTTTGATATTCCGCTTTTCACCTTGGTCAATTGTTCTTTCATCATAGAGAGTACTGCATCACACCAATTGAACACCATCGGTTTGAGGCATTCCAAAGCATACTGCATATAAGACCTGTTAGCTATGTGAAGAGCAAAACTACCAGTCATTCTAGCAAAAGTGAACAGAATGGTCTGCAAGGGCCGGTAAGTGACATCTCGGATATTGATCTTACCGTCCGTACTCGGCTGAGATCCCTCTCTACAGTGTCGGCAAATGTACTCCCTCACGTACTCACCCCCATGGGTGGAGCCTAATAATGAGAGAGGGGCACCATGCCTCAATAAACCGGTCAGAAAAAAGATGTCTACTATTGTCAAGGGGATCGATTTGCCCCTAATCTGGAACACTTGGTTGATAGGATCCGAGGCATTGAGAAAATATTGCAACAAACTGATTTTTTGCCTCATGCTAGAGATACGGAAAAACTTCAACAAGCCACAGTTCTACAATGCAGCTACTGTGCCTAGATCATGTAAAGCAAAACCATCCTCTTCTTCATGCTCGCGTTCTCACCATGTAACGACCATTTTTCTCTAATGAATCTCTGAAGAACCAACAAGAGAAGAGTCAAGATCTTCATTTGGTCAAAAACAGGCAAAGATCCATGAGGAAACTGTGCAAAAACTTTCCTCCCTGCACCCATCCCACCCCAGTAAGTGTACTCAGAGTGATGCATACTGACTAGTCAGTGAGAAGATTAGTATGCATCGCACCTTTCGATTAAGGAAGGGTACGATGGTCCCAGGGCGAGTTCTTCAAACCCCAGAGGCTCAGAAGAACAAGGAAACAAGCTCAAAATCCAAAATGAAAGGCATGCAATTGAAGAGCACAAGTTTAGCTCCTACCTAGTCCAAACGGCGTCGAGAATCATCCATAGAATTTCCCGGAATCTGCTGGTGAAAATCAGGGGGAAAAGCACCTCTAGAGCTCCAACAAACCAAATTCAAATGAAATGGTAAAATGAGAGGTAAAAATGACTTTTAATTTACCATGCACGTAATTCAAGTAAAATACTAGTGTTATTAACTCATTTATTAGGCATATGTTTTCATTTCTAATCGATTTGATGAAGCAAATGAACAGGTAGTACAAACTTTGAAAGAACAAAATGCTAATGGTGAATCAAAGACTCAATGACCATCATCGCAAGCAATGTTACCACAGGGTTCAAGCTCATTAAAAAGTAAACCCCCACGAGTGGTTTTAGTGCATAGTTCAAGCTCGTTAAAAAATAAACATAAGTCATGAACAAATGTTTCCCCTAGCGTTTAAGCTCACTAAAAAGTGAACTAGTAAATGACCATTGTGAATGCCTTATCACCATCTTTTGAGCCTTGGTCGTGTTCTCATCATCACCTCCACTCTATTTTTAGCACATCATTCACCCCCATATGATTGTTTAACCCTTCGAGGAACATCTGCGAAGAGTGATTCTATTACCCATCCTTGTGACACTGTCATGATTGGAAAATTCCAAATCTTACCTGGAATCAGCTGCTACCCGAAACCATCACACGTTCCTCGAAAACGAGTCTTCTTTAAGCTCTTTTCAACTGACTCGTAAAATATGAAAATATTTCTGAGCAATTGGCCTCTCCGGCTCGTTAAAGTCATTGGAAGTGCTATCCCTCCTCTAGATTTTAATCTTTTTGGACCTGAGGGATTATTACACAAAAAGATTGACCGCTTGTCTTGTTCGGCTCGTTAAAACTATTGAAAATTCATCCCTTCTTTATTATTTTATGCTTTTTCAAACTTAAGGGATTATATGACCAAAAATAATCATTGGAGTCTCCTTTCTGTTTCTTTCAGACTCTCTAAAATTAAAAGGGACCGAGTTATCTTTGTCGTTAAACTCGCTAAAACCAAATAGCGACAAACTCATCCGCATAGATGAGAACGAGTTTCATTGTCGCTATGCTCACTAAAATATAGTGACAGGTTCGCCCAAAGGGCGGATTATAGAACAAGCATATTTTATCCTCCTCAAGCTTGACAAAAATAAAGAGGTACTGGTTAGCAATGACTAGGGAAAATTGGGAAGAAAACTTAAAGAAACTTTATTGGTAGGAAGTCGCTCTTGAACATGACACTTTCCTTCCGCATCCATGCTGGGTTGGGTTGTTCCATTCAGTGGTCATCACCATTGGTCCATCACACCATCCATCTTTGAGGTTAACGCTACCAATCGATTGTCAGTTTCACCGATATCTTCAAGAGAAGTCATTCAGACAATCCACCTGTGTCTCACCCACTGCAATACATTCATGCTCCATTTCTTCATGACCGCCACCCTAAACCCTGTATCGTGAGATTTCTTTCACCTCCAAAATCATTTGCTTTGTTCCGTGTCGTTGATGTGGGATTCATTAAGGCCCTCGTGTGACGGGTCGCTTCTTGTCGACATCAGCTCATTATCGAAGAAGTTGACTTAGGAAAAACCCTTTCAGTACTTTGAAGCTTACATGCCTTAATGGCAAATTTCTCACTTTCGGCAACAGGTTTACATCAATGGCCTTCGACCGAGAGATTTTATGTGTTTTTCGACGCTAAGTCCTTTTTCACACCACGTGAATTGTATTGTAGTACCTTGAGGGTCATTGTCATTATTGGTGATTCCTCTCACGCCTGTTAACATCTTACATCATTGGCTAGTAATGAGGCGATGTCTCTCCATGTTCGACTCCAGAACATTTTTCACATGGATCGACATGTACTCCGACTGAAGATTGAACGAGTTTTTAAGACTCCGGATCTAGTTTCATCCATCTAGGCTGCAATATATTCAGGAAGATAAAGACATCAAGTGTACA
The DNA here is from genome assembly GCA_000404065.3 of Pinus taeda. Classification (NCBI taxonomy): domain Eukaryota; kingdom Viridiplantae; phylum Streptophyta; class Pinopsida; order Pinales; family Pinaceae; genus Pinus; species Pinus taeda. The sequence continues at coordinate 37,590 of APFE031716257.1, forward strand.
TCATTGCCGAACAGATGATCATCCAAGTCAAAGGATGATGAGTCCCTATCATCTGTTTGTCACACAGACGATTGCCTGTCATATGTACATGAAAATGAATTTATAAAGCTGAGCATGGGAATGCCCGCCTTAGCTAGATCATGAAAAAATGTTGTCAAAATAATGTATTGTATTGTATCTTATTACAGGTCACCTTCCAGCTCGAGAAAACTTCAGATCCTCATAGTAAAGCATTTCACCCGACATCAGAAAGATTAATGACCTCATGCTTTACGGGGCAACTGTTATAGACATTTTTGGGCACTTCAAGCCCAATCATAAATGTCCATAAACTGAGGGCTCCTAAGTCCCTAAAAGTGTTGCTTCACTACCTAAAGGAACAAGGTCAATTGATTACATCATCTCCCAGAAGTTCTCCACTGAAAACTGCTCAAAAATGGTTAAAATTGGACCATACTAAAAGCCCAGTGCAGAGGGTGCGATGAATATCACCTTCCCAGTGTACAAGGTGCAATGCATACTGAATTACTCCTCTGTAGGGTGCGATGGTTGGGAATGGACAAATGGCAGGGACAAAATACGAGGTGGAAGATCATGGAATCTTCCAGAAGCTTCCCCTCTGACACTTGCCTCTCTATTTTCGACCAGGGATGAGTAAGAGATCATCATTCTCCAAGTGCAAGCAAGAACTATAAGAGAGAAGACATTAATAAAGACCCCAGAAGATGACTGACCTCCCTATAATCATCTATATATGGATCCCTCATCACAAAGATCCAGAGGCTGGAATTTTGTATCTTATAGAGAAGTGTTGTTGGCTTTCTAGTCTATATTCATAGTGTTGGGTGATCTAAGCTTTGCTTTAGGTGAAGAAGGGATTTCTAGCTGGAGGATGATGCTGGGTCAGAACATATGGTTGTAATCCTCTTGCTACTTTTCATCTTAATAAAGCTATTCTAGTTTTCCTCCATATTCTTGTGTAGTTGTTTATGCATTTGCATGGTTAACAGACATCTGGTCCTGTGTTATTTATCAATATAGATGTTTGTTTCTTCGATAGTAGTATGTTGTTGTGATTCCACAGGTGCTCTTTGAAGCTGGGCAGATGAAGAAGAAGCGGAAAAGCTCTATCAGAAAGGAGAGGAAATCAAGCGCAAGACTAAGGTTGGTCTTCTTGGTTCTCCTCTTGTCTATTTTCATAAAGGAAAACGAAAGTAGATTTTACTTGTTTTCTTCTAAGATAACCACCCATCTTAGTGGGAATAACAACATCCGAGTGGACACTATTCCCGATAACACCTAGTATGGAGGAGATGGTGTACATGTTGTAGATTAGATTTTGTAATGAAGCATTAAATCAAGAAATAATAATAATAGAATATACTGTCGATTGAATTTAAAAACTAATACAAAATAAAAAGATAAAATTACTAATTCAATTAAATTCAATTCTTTGCATTGTAATTTTGTTTTTATTAATAAAATTACAAATAATTTCTTAGAAGAATGTATAATATGCTTATCACAACAGAAGAAATTTAAATATTGATGATTTATATTCATAACCATGCTATTATAAAACCTCATTTAAATTTAATTAATAAACTTATAATTACAAATAAGATTGTTTCTATATAGAGATGTGAAATATATATAAAATATAAATAATAACTAGAAATAAAGATTGAGTTTACAACGCATATTTGTAAACAAGATATTTTGAACTTCATATTTAAATTTAATTATATACATAAAAACTTTGTGTGTGTGTGTATATATATATTAAAACATTTATTTTTCAAAGAGAAACATGTATATAGCTATATGTACTATTAGGGTTTTGATACAATTAAAAGCAAGAATATTTCTATGTAGAGATGTGAAATGTATATTATATATACATATTACTATTAAAAACCAGCATAATTATATTTTAAATCCAAATTTATCAAGCATCAAGAAGAATCAAATATCTGGAGTCAAATATCTAGAGGTGTAAACATTGTATCAACTTTTACACTAAAAAATAGGTTTGCATCTCAAGAGATTTGATCCCACTGAACTTCATGGATATGGAATTTAGATGGATCTATGCCTATCCTATACAAAAATATGTATTATTACCATCGATATCAAAACTGCAAGTATTGCATCAACAACCATAACATGGTAAGCTTAAATCCACAGGATAACCATTACAATTTGTTTTTTGTGATTATGCCACTAATTGTCTTTTAATTTAGTTTCAATATTTTAATATAATTAAAGACAATGTCTAAGTGAGATTAATGACTAGGAATAAGTATTTAGCGGTTATAGCTTTTAATATGTTTAAAAAAAAAATTGTTATGCATAACCATATAAAAGCCTCACTATTGTTACCTTAATTTAGTTCGTATATTTTAACATGAATAAAACGTGTTTGAGTGGTCTTAATCATTAAGGACAAGCTCTTTTTCCTTAATGGTGACAAGTTTGAGTATGAAGAGGATAAGGTATGCATATTTTCATACCATTGTCCCATGAATTGGGAAGTATCATGTGTCAATATTTGGTAGAGGAGATCCTTTTCCCCACATAGAAGGGGTATTGACTCAATTTAAAAACTGATAAAAAATAAAAAGATAAAAATAATAATTCAATTCAATTTAATTCTTTGCATTGTAATTTTGTTTTTATTAATAAAATTACAAATAATTTCTTAGAAGAATGTATAATATGCATATCACAACAAAAGAAATTTAAATATTGATGATTTACTTTCATAATCATGATATTATAAAACTTCATTTAAATTTAATTAATAAACTTATAATTACAAATAAGATTGTTTCTATATATAGATGTGAAATAGATATAAAATAAATAATAACTAGAAATAAAGAATGAGTTTACAACGCATATTTGTAAACAAGATATTTTGAGCTTCATATTTAAATTTTATTATATACATTAAAACTTTGTGTGGTGTGTGGTATTAAAAATTTATTAAAATATTTCAAGAGAAACATTTATATGCTATATGTACTATTAGGGTTTTGATACAATTAAAAGCAAGAATATTTCTATGTAGAGATGTGAAATGTATATTATATATAAATATTACTATTAGAAACCAACATAATTATATTTTAAATCCAAATTTATCAAGCATCAAGAAGAATCAAATATCTGGAGTCAAATATCTAGAGGTGTAAACATTTTATCAACTTTTACACTAAAAAATAGGTTTGCATCTCAAGCGATTTGATCCCACTGAACTTCATGGATATGGAATTTAGATGGATCTATGCCTATCATATACAAAAATATATATTATTGCCATCGATATCAAAACAGCAAGTATTGCATCAACAGCCATAACATGGTAAGCTTAAATCCACATGATAACCATTACAATTTGTTTTTTGTGATTATGCCACTAATTGTTTTTAATTTAGTTTCAATATTTTAACATAATTAAAGACAATGTGTGAGTGAGATTAATGACTACGGATAAGTATTTATAGCGGTTATAGCTTTTAATATGTTAAAAAAAAAAAAATTGTTATGGATAACCATATAAAAGCCTCACTATTGTTACCTTAATTTAGTTTGTATATTTTAATATAAATAAAAACTTGTTTGAGTGGTCTTAATCGTTAAGGAAAAGCTCTTTTTCCTTAAAGGTGACAAGTTTGAGTATGAAGAGGATAAGGTATGCATATTTTCATACCATTGTCCCATGAATTGGGAAGTATCATGTGTCAATATTTGGTAGAGGAGATCCTTTTCCCCACATAGAAGGGGTATTATATGTCAATATTTGGCGGGGAGGGGCCCTTATCCCACATGTTACATAATACGCTTGTCCCATAAATTAGGATGCTCATATATCAAGATTGATGGACAAGGTCCCTTAACTCACATAATATGGAATTTCATACATCAATATTTGGTCTCGTCACAACTTCTTCCACATATAAGAAAGTACTCTTGCCCTAAAAACTAAAATAACTTATGCTATATATCAATCTTTTATCTTAATGTCCCTTGTCTAACACATAAGGAGTAGCCATGTACCAGAGCCTAGGTAAACACACTTAGGAATATTTCCATAGAGCATGTATCTAACGAAAACAATAACATGAATATATGATATATATTTGTTGCTTCTTCCTTTTTTATGTTTATGGGATGGATGGAACTGGAAATTGGATATATAAGAGGCTCATTGAGCCCAAGGCTCTTTCTACATCCAAGTATGAGGGGGATGTGTAAGTTTGTTCATTTGTACGTCCCCCTTTAAAAAAAAAATTAAAAAAATGAAAATGTTGTTTATTATAGAAATAATGTTATCGTAGTAAAAAAAAATGAAATTTAAAACTTATACTTAAAAATATTTGTAGACATGAACTTCATATAATCCTATATAATGAGAAAAAAAATTGTTTCAATTTAATATTGTTATAAACATAAGATGTCAATGCGAATTATATGAAATATTTTAATAAGAATTAACATTGGCATATACTTTAATATTATCAATATAAAAAAATATTTTAATTTTGCATGATATGCCTACATGTACTGTGATGTAAAATATTTTATATATTATATATCATTTAAAAAAAATAATTTAGTCATACATATACTTTTTTTAGCATTCAAAAATACTAATTGTTAAACAATGAAAAATAACACATTGTATTTTGCAATCTAAAGAAGTTTGCATGTGAAGAAATTTGATATCTCTTGGATCATGTTAGATTCATACTTAAGATGGATCTATGATGGTTTATGTACACAATTCAAGGTTTCATGTAAAATCCAAAAAGTGGCAGTGACTATGTTAGAAACTTACATTTTCTAAGAGCTTTGTCTATAGACAAATAGACTTCTTCACTTGCAAAACAGTTTGAGGAAAGAATGTAATTTTTTGTTGTTTACAATGCTCTTTTGAATGCATAAATGGATTCAACAGTGTGAAAGATGCCATGGGGAACTCCAATTATGGAGATTAAACAACTTAAACTCAAAATTTTAAAAATCTCTACCCAGTTTTGATTAAAGTTAATTAGAAAACATATCATGAAAAATGTCATTTCGTCTATAAGTTAGACTACTTGAAAGAATGTAATTTCTGTTGTTGAAAATGCATTTTTGAATGCATAAATTGATTCAACACCCTAAAAAAGCTCATGGGGTACTCCAATTCTAGAGATTAAACAAGTTAAACTCAAATTTTTAAAAATATCTACTTAATTTTGATTAAAATTAATCATAAATATATAATGAAAAAGTTGATTTGCAAAAGAATGTAATTTTTTTATTGTTTAGAATTTAGTTTTGAATGCATAAATGGATTCAACACACTGAAAATAAGTTAGTCTATGCCTTTTATAATAGTCTTGAGATGATATCTAAGTTAGACTAGGCATTTTCTAATAGTCTTGAGATGATATCTAAGTTAGAGAGAGATGCATCTACAAAATGTAATGAATTCATAGTATATGAGTTAAATATCTATGCATTAAAAAATATGGAATGAGAATCTTTAGCACATAGATTCACCCTTGTTTAACCATAAAGATTCTTAATAAGTAAATACACTTTAATGCAAGCATATGATGCTCCCCAGAAATCACATACATAACAAAGGGTCCACGCCTTTAGAACCTAGATCTAGGTTCATCATGAGGACCACGATGAGGAGCAAGATCAACATACCAATAACATATAAATCCCATAAATGCAACGGTAATGTCAACGATCAAGTAATAAAAATTAAAAATATTATAAAAAGAATGTCAAAGGACAAAAGTCAAATTAGTTAATTTTGAATTTTATTTTAGTTTATTTTATATTGAATTTAAATTCAATATAATTTTATAATCATATGATAATTTTTTTAAATAAGTTTAAATAATATGATATATTAAAAATATTAACTATTTATTATTAATATACTATATTATTAATAGATAAACCTATTACTAATCAATAAAAAAAATAATTAATTAATTAGATGTAAATAAACTATAAACAAAAAACTACCGTAAAATAAAAAATTAAAGATTGTGTCCCAAGGCATAGGGTATGTCCAAAGAACATAACTCTTTCATATATATTTATATAGTTTAATTTTATATATTTTTAATCATGTCTTAAAATAAGGTTTTTAGGTCGTTGTCCATTTATGTATAAAAACATATTCAAACAATAAAATCAGATTGACAATAATTTTGGATTGAATTCCGCCAGGAAATTTATGTTAAAAAATTCCAAACAGATTATAGTTAAAATTACTCGCAAAAATCCACCAAAAACTCCCAAAAATTATACTTAAAAACTACTATAATATTTAAATTTGAAGTCTCTTTTTATTTAATAATTAAATTAAAATTTGGAATCGATTTCAACGTCTTAATATTTCTTAATGTGGTTACATAAATGTACTGAGTGGTGATCCCACCAACGAGGCCGACAATCAACGGTCACTCTTTAGCGTTACGCAAACGTAACGAGGGAAGTTACGCAAACGTAAGGAGGAGAGTTGCATTCCATAATTGTATTAATACTCACTCCCTCCCGAGTAGTGCGTCAAATATTCATTGATGGCTTGTCGAATTTCGATTCTCTCTGGCGTTTTCTCGCCTCTCCATCTTACCGAAGGATTTCAATCTCCCCGTCAACACATATCTGATGGCCCCCGCTAAAAGGAAAGCAGCTGCTGCTCCAGCCCCGGCTCCAGTGAGGAGCTCTACTCGCCTTTCCACCAAAATACCAAAGATGACAGCGGCAAAATATGACGAAGTACAAATGACGAATAAGGAGGCGAACCTGAGGGCCCCCAGAGTTCAAGTGCCCCATGACTGCAAAGAAAGGCTGGACGAGCATACTAAATTCTGGATTTAAAAACTCTAGGATCTACCGTCAATTTTTTATTACCTACACCAGAGGGAGCCAAAGGAATCACAGAGCTTACCAGAGGACTGGGCTGCGACAATTACGGTCAGACTATCGATTGGCTACTGGAAATGGTTTGAACAAAACAGTTCCAAGACCTTCAGAATGAAGGCAGACAGCTGTATTGGGTATCGCCAAGTCAAATAGTGCCTTTGCAAGAGCGGACAAGAGAGCTGGGCTTCAGCCGAGGCGGGGAAACTGTTGATTGGATATTGCACATTGTATCCAAGGGCTTTTTAAATGTCACCCTTTTGCTGGGATTCCGAGAGAGCACAGAGACTATGAAATGCTTATTTCAGCAGCCAAAGCCCGCCATTGCTGCAATAATTGGAAGACACACCGTATCTACCGGTTATGGACGAAGCCCAGCAGTACACGTGCATGCCCCTTCATTTCCTGCTCCACAGTTTCCGCAGAACTCACAAGCGGTCAGACCAATTAATCTTGCACCAACAGGTGGACTTGCCGGAGGAGGCGCCACTCCCACACCCAGACCCACAGGCGGAGTCGGAAGAAGCAGTAATCCATGGTATCCATCAAATCATTATACACCCATAACAACACCCCGTAGACCTACTCAGACACCCGTTCAAAGCAGCGCAGGGTCTGTGACAGCGCAGCGTTCAGATCTACCAATTTCTAATACCCACGTTAATGGATTTCCTGGTGAGTAATCCCAGACGAACGGATATGGCCAATTTCAGAGGGACTACCTGTCGAGTAATGGTTTGTTTAATTCTGCAAGATTAATGCAGTCAATGCCCCATCCTCAATCCCAAATTAACACATCCCACGGAAGTATGTTGTGCCTGAAGTGAGAGCGGCAGCGGGAGTATCTATCCCCAATGCAATATTCAATAAACAACCATCCTAATGGCAATGCTGCTAGTGTTAATTATGGCGATAGGGCAACTAGAATGGATCAGCTGTAGGCGCCCCCACAGGTAAATTCGTTGGTCTTCCAAGGGGCTAATTTTCTTCGTTGGGTCGAGGGAACAAGGCACAAAACGACTCCCGGCCCTTGGAAATGCCTGTACAGAATGGCGTTACAGCTGCAAACAATGCAAATTACATGAGCTTCTGGGCTGCTAACCCTCAGAGCCAGTTAAATGGTGCATGGCCACTTACTGGGTTCAACGAAACCAATCTTCAAGAAGTTGATAATCCACTTCAGCAAAATGGTGTACTTATGAACGAGACAGTCAAGAATGAAATTGAAACTCAAGAAAAGCAGCAGCAGGAGTGCTCTGCTTTTCTTCATGAGTTCGTAGCAATGTACCAGGCAGAAAAACACTCTTGTGACTCGCAACTGCCTCTCCAGAACGGTGGGGCAGCTGCAAGTAATGCACATCAAATGAGCTCCTGGACTCCTACTCATATTCTCGCTCAGGCTATGATTAATCAAGAACAAGCTTCCTCTGATCACAATTCTATGGAAAGAATAATGGGGGGTCATGATCCAAACCAGCTAGTCCAGAATTATTACAATAGAGACCAACAACCAATCAACGGCGGAACAGTTTCCTGTTGGCCTACGATGTGGTCAAGGCAACGGAGAAACACCCATGGATATAAAAGATACAGAAGTTAAAGAATGGGGTGTTGATCTGCTTGCTGAGGCGATCTTCGCGTGACTTTAAATTTGATTGGACCAATATTCTGCTCTGCTTGCCCAGTTGATTTTCTCTTGAGTTTAAGTTTGATTCTGACCAAAATTTTGATCGGCTTGCTGAGGCATTTTCTCTGGAGTTTAAGTTTGACTTTGACCAAATTTTTATGGTCACTGCTTAAGTTCAATTTATGCCAAGGTTTCATATCGTTCAAGCTATATAATTATAGTTGCGGTCGATACATTGTTATACTGGAGGTCCAGGAGGATAATTCAATAATAAGTGATGATGTGTTATGAAGAATTATATTTATTTCTTAAAAATTTAAATATATGCATTTGTTACTTTATTGGAATTGTTATTTTAGAGCCAGTGGCAACATTTTTGGGAGTGAGTCCAATGTTTTAATACCTCGTTGTTTGAGATATTTACTTACATTTCTTATTTATTGAAATTGAAATTAAAAAGTCACTATTCATAGCGATTTTATTTTTAAATATTGATGTCAATTTTTTGTGTTGGAATTTGTCACCATTAATTAAAATATATTGGGTAACATTAATGGGATTGAGTATGTGGATGATGCTAATATTAATTATTATAATTTTTTAGATATTTTACCAGTAGCAAACTAGAATAATAGTCAAATTCTCACTTGATCTATTCTTTTACAAACTTTCATTTCAGTGAGATGCAAATAGTTATGGATGAGAATCACATACTAATTATTGATAATTTTAATAAATGGTGGGTTTACAAAAATATATGGCAAAATTGTAGAAATATGGCAACAAGAATATTCCAATTTAATCTTTCTTTCAATTAAATTAAAATAGAATTTACCTTTAACAGCTATTTGGAAATAATTAATTAATTTATTTTAAATTAATTAGTTGGTGAAATTCAAGATAGAAGTCTTTCTCAAGCCATGGAAGAGTTATCCATTAAATTAAAGTATATTTGAGTTGTAATTAGTTAAATCACTTTACTAAGTTAAGTCCAGTTAAAATACTTCCAAACTGTTTGAGGAACTAATAGTGAGTTAACAACCAATTGATGCATTAATGCAGTGAACTAGTGCTACTCCATTTAGCTGAAAATTCTCTCATCAGAAACTCATGCATGGATGTTCTGAAAAACACCCAATTGATATTAATGTTCAAGGACATTGTAGTATGAGTTGTATGTGTTTTCTCATGGAGAAAAATCATGCATGAAGTCAAGGATTCATCTTTGATGATTTCGCAATTTTGAAGGTTGGTTTTTCCACTTGGTAGTAGGCTAATCATCCCGGAGGAAATAGGATCATGGAGGGTAGAGAGGAATGCTCGAAAGAAGCCAAGATTCCCTGTGAGCATTTGCGAGGATTGGGAACTACTGTGATCGGATCTAATGCATCTAATGTAGGAGTAGCATATGAGATGGTTCTTCATCCAAGAATGATGATGAATAAAATGTGGCCTTAGCAGGTAAGGCAAGGAAAGGGAAGGGGAAGGCTTCCCATTTCAAATCGAATTCTTCTCATGGAGGGAGGGAGGGTGACATGTCTAAAGTAAGATTCTTTAATTGTCATAGGATGGGACATTATGCATCTAATTGTCCATCCAAGAAGTCCAAGAAGGGATCTTCACAAGGATCGTAAGCTGAGGCATTAGCCTCTCACTACAAAATGGATTTTACCCTCACCGCATGGGTGGTGTCGTGGAGATGGGTTGTGTTTGGTATCTTGACAGTGGAGCCTCATTCCATATGACTGGTAATAAAAATTTATTCATTGCCTTAGAGGAGAAAGACACAAGATCAGCCAGTTAATGGTGCATGGCCACTTACTGCTTACAATGAAACCAATCTTCAAGAAGTTGATAATCCACTTCAGCAAAATGGTGTACCTATGAATGAGACAATCAATAATGAAACTAAAACTCAAGAAAAGCAGCAACAGGAGTGCTCTGCATTTCTTAATGAGGACGGAGTAATGTACCACGCAGAAAACCACTCTCGTGCCTCACAACTGCCTCTCCATAATGGTGGCGTAGTTGCAAGTAATGCACATCAAATGAGCTCCTAGAATCCTACTCATATTCTCGCTCAGGCTATGATTAATCAAGAACAAGCTTCCTCTGATCATAATTCTTTGGAAAGAATAATTGGGGTCATCATCCAAACCAGCTAGTCCCAAATTACTACAATGGAGACCAATCACTGGCGGCACAGTTTACCGTTGGCTTACGATGTGGTCAACGCAATTGAGAAACACCCATGGTAGGGTTGTCATTGATGAGGGATCAAATATTAGAGACAGATGGTGCAGGAGTGCAGAGCCACCTTTAGAGCCAATTAAATGGCGAACAACCACTTGATGGGTTTAACAAAATTGGTTTTCCTCAATAATATGATAACGCATCTCAACAAAGTGGGATAGCCATGAATGATGTTGTTAATGTTGAAATTGACAAACTAGCAATAGGGGTTTAACGAGCCTCTGCATTTTGGAATTGAAGTGAAAACCGAGAAGTAGCAGGATGTTATGAGTGAAATGGAAGGACGCACAAATGGGTAAAGGAATGAGGGCTTACGAGGAGCAGCAGAATCTACAAATGAACAAGTTGGTGATACAAATATTTTTGAGGTGGATGCAGTGGATGTAAAAGATACAGAAGTTAAAGAATGGAGTGTTGATCTCCTTGCTGAGGCGATTTTCCCGTGACTTTAAATTTGATTTTGACAAAAATTCTGATGTGCTTGCCGAGTTGATTTTCTCTTGAGTTTAAGTTTTATTTTGACCAAAATTTTGATTGGCTTGCTAAGGCATTTTCTCTCGAGATTAGGTTTGATTTTGACCAAATTTTTATGGTCACTGCGTTTTTAAGTTCAATTGATGCCAAAGGTTTCCTATCATTCAAGCTACATAATTATAGTTGTGGTTGATACGTTATTATACTGGTGGTCCATGAGGATAATTCAATAAGTGATGATGTGTTATGAGGAATTATATTTATTTCTCAAATATTTAAATATATGCGTTTGTTACTTTATTGGAATTGCTATTTTAGAGTTAGTGGCAACATTTTTGGGAGTGCCTCCAATGTTTCGATACGTCGTTGTTTGAGATATTTACTTACATTTCTTATTTATTGACATTGGCATTAAAAAGTGACTTATTTACAACGATATTTTTTTTAAATATTGATGTCAAATTTTTGTGTAGGCATTTTTCACCAATAATTAAAATGCCTTATAGTGGCAACATTAATGGACTTGAGTACATGGATGTTGTGAATATTAACTCATATAATTTTTTACATCTTTCACAAGTAGCAAGCTAAAATAATAGTAAAATTGTCACTCGATCTATTTATGCACTAACTTTTATTGCAGTAAGATACAAATAGTTATTGATCAGAATCACATACTAATTATTGATAATTTTAATAAATGGTAGGTTCACAAAAATACATTCCAAAATTATAGAAATATGACAACAAGGAAATTCCAATTTAATTTTTCCTTGAATTAAATTGTGAATTAAAATCAAATTTAGTCTTAACAGCTACTTGGAAATAAATAATTAATTTATTTTAAATTAATTAGTTGGCGAAATTTAGGTTAGAAGTCTTACTGAAGTCTTTAAACTAATTTATTCCGCTTTGATTTATATTGGATTATCGGGTTAACCTATCACACATTTTCTACATGTTATCGAAGTTGTGAACAATATACTAAGAAGAGAATTTGAAGTTTGAAGTTCAGGGTTGTAGGTGCAAATCGAATTCATATCATACTTCAAGATTGGCCAATGCCATTCTATGGCTTCACAATCGAGCATGCTTCCCAAAGCGAGCTTCAACTAATGCAAAAGAGTAGGCTAAGTGGGAGAAGTGTGTGTCGAAAGTAAGACAGATCATCCTTGGGGGAGTTCGAGACCACATTGTCTCGAGTCTCCATGGGAAGGATACTCCATTTTCAATATGGAAGACATTCAAGGACCTCTACCAAAATAGTAGCAAATAGGGGAAATTGGTGCTCAAGGATAAGCTTCTAAGAATCAAGATGGAGAAGGCCGATACTATTTCCACATATCTGAACAAGTTCACCACATGTAGAAATGAGCTTGGCAGTGTGAGAATAACTATTGGTGATGATGATATGGTGAGCCTCGCTCTCCTTGGCCTTCCAAAGAGTTGGAATAGCTACGAGGACTCTATGAATGGAAGGGAGAAACTGTCACATTGGAAATGACTGTGGTTGGATCCTATGCGGGAGGAGCACACAAGATGGTTCTTCATCCAAGAATGATGATGAAGAAAATGTGGCCTTAGCAGGTAAGGCAAGGAAAGGAAAGGGGAAGGCTTCCCATTTCAAGTCAAACTCTTCTCATGGAGGGAATAAGGGTGACATGTCTAAAGTAAGATGCTTTAATTGTCACAAGATGAGACATTATGCGACTAATTGACCATCGAATAAGTCCAGGAAGGGATCCTTAGAAGGATTGGAAGCTGAGGCATTAGCCTCTCAGTTCGAAATGGAAATTACCCTCATCGCATGCATGGTGTCATCGATGATGTGTTGTGTCTGATACCTTGACAGTGGAGCCTCATTCCACATGACCGGTGATAAAAAATTATTTAGTGCGTTGGAGGAGAAAGACCTCAAGATGTGCATAGAGATAGGTGATGACAGAAGGTATAGTGTTTGAGGAGTGCGCATGGTTTCTTTTAAGAGAGAGCATGGAGTGCCTCTCACCTTGACAGGTGCGATGTATGTGTCTGGACTAAAGAAGAACGTGGTATCGATCACGATGTTGGAGGATAAAGGCTATGATGTTTTCTGTAGTAAAGGAAAGGTGTTCCTAAGACACATAGCCACGGGTCAAACCAAGAGGATATGGATTCGGGTGAAGAATCCTTATAAAATAGAGGTAGATAATTTTGCAACATTAAGTATGAAAGCAGAACTGGTGCAAAGCCAAGACTTTTACAAGTTGTGGCATAGGCAGTTGGGCCATTTGCATCATGGGGCTTTGAAGATAATGCAATAGATATCTACAGGACTTCCCAAAGGTAAACTTGAGCAAGCTGACACATGCAAAGATTGTACGTTGGGAAACTATACCAAGACATCCTTTCATGATTGAGACAATCAAGCAAAGGCTATCTTAGAGCAAGTTCGTACTGATTTGTGTGTCCAGACCATTCTCGATGGCATCCACAATGAAGCAAAGGTATTATGTGATTTTCATTGATGACTATTCTCGTAAATGTTGGATTTATTTCAAAAAGTTTTGTGAGTTCAAAGCTTTGGTTGAGAAAGAGTCAAGGAATAATATCAAGGCCTTGACAAGCAACAATGACGGAGAGTATGTCTCTCAAGATTTTAAGCACTTTTGTGTAGTGAAAGGAATTAAACGAGAATTGATGTCACCTCATAACCCACAGCAGAATTGGGTGGTTAACCGGAAGAACATAACTATTTTAGGGGCAGCATGGGCAATGTTACATGACCAAGGCCTACCACTTCACTTGTGGGCTGAGGCATGCAACACAACGGTCTATTTGTAGAATAGAAGCCCGCATCACGTACTTGGGATGAAGACATGAGAGGAAGCTTTCTCCGGTAAGAGACCAGATGTGTGTCACGTCAGGATCTTTCAATCATCGGTATATTTCTATGTGACAAAGGATGCACGGAAGAAGCTTGAGCCGACAACAGAGTTGGGGATATTTGTGGGTACGCTCATACACCTCACAACTATCAGGTGTACTTGCCTACTAGTTGGAGGATAGTGTTTCACAAAGATGTCAAATTTGATGACCAGAAGGCCATGCAAGTTTCCATTGAGACGAAGCTCCAACTACAGGCTGTGGAGGAATTGTTGGTTCCCAAGGAGGAGGAGCCTCAAACGGATGCAGAGTAGCCACATGCATATGTTCCATGAGTGGAGACATCCACTCAAGCAGAGTCTTCTAGACATTGGCAAAAGCGCACAAGAGAAGCTGACATATTGTTGAAGGATGTGATAGAGAATGTGGGAGCACCATCTTCTTAGCACAGACATAGGTCACTTGAGAGGTACACTGGATGCATGGTCCTCGCTGGGAATGCGTTGAGATCGAGCAATCTTCCTTTGAGGAAGCAGTGCAGTAGCCGATTTGGGTTGATGTTATGGTGGAGGAGTATGACTCCATAGTTCGTAACAGTGTTTGGGACATGGTTCCGAGACTGGAGAACAAGTCATTTGTGAGTTCCCATTGGCTTTACAAGGTAAATAAAGCTGCTAATTGTAGTGTGGAGAATCATAAGGAAATATTTGTTGCCTGTGGTTTTTCACAAGTCGAGGAGGATCATGTTGTTGTAGTGTATTTCAACAAAGGATCAAGATGCTGACATTTTGATAAAGGCATTGTCAGTGTAAATTCGAGTTCCATAGAGACAGGATCGGGGTGGTAGATAATCCCTTTCTTTCTGAGAGGGAGTGTTGAAATATGGCAAAAAGAATATTCCAATTTCATTTTTCCTTGAATTTAATTGTGAATTAAAATCGGATTTAGTCTTAATAGCTAATTGGAAATGATCAATTAATTTATTTTAAATTAATTAGTTGGTGAAATTCAAGTTAGAAGTATTTCTGAAGTAATGCAAGACTTTTCCCTTAAATTAAGGAGATAAGATTGAGTTATATTGGACTTGTAATCAGTTAACTCAGTTTACTGAGTTAAGTCCAGTTAAGTTAGTTCCAAATTGTTTGAGGAAATAATAGTGAGTTAACAGCCAGTTGATGCATTAATGCACTTAACTAGTACTACTCCAGTTAACTGAAGATTCCCTCATCAAAAACTCATGCATGTCTATTATGAGAAAGACCCGATTGAGGTTAATGTTCAAGGACAAATTACTATTAGTTGCATGTGTTTTCACATGGATGAAACTCATGCATGCAGTCAAGGAGTCATCCTTGAGGTTTGTGTAGTTTTGAAGGTTGGTTTTTCCACTTGGTAATAGGCTAATCATCCACAAGGAACAATGCATGGATATAGGAGCTTCGAGGGCAGAGATGAAGGCTAGAGAGAAGCCAAAATTTCTTGTGAGCATCTGTGAGGATTGTACTGAGAGCTGGCTAGTTGTGAGAGCTAAGGCTTTATATAATTCCTATGTATTTCCACCATGTATGATAATGCAATAGTGTGGGGTTTTTATCTAAGACTTTCCCCAAAGTATTCTCATGTGTATTATTCCATTGATTCTTCTTCTTCTAGTTATATTGTTCAGCTCAATCTTTAAGCTTCCGTAAATTGATAGTAGAAGTAGGTTATAATATTCCGCTTTGGTTTATATTGCATTTTCAGGTTAACCTCACAGATTTTCTACAAAAATATTAACCAAGAAAGATCTAAAAGTTTGAAGTCAAACTTGAACTAGAGCGAGTGTTATACCTTTATAGAGTTATGTAGCGCTATGCTGATTTTATGTTTTAAATTTTTTTAAACTAATATATAATTAGATTAAAAATCAAATTTTTGCTTAGGGATATCAATGTTGCTTTATCTTTTTATTTTAATATAAATAAAATTATTAACAATTAGATATTAATTTATTATCCCAATATATTATTGTCATATATTTCAAGCAAAATATATGTTAATATTGAGATCCAAACGATGTAGTAATAAATCTTAATGGAAAATTAAAAATTTCAACAATAAAAGCTAACTTGTGGATTGGAAAAGTTTTATATTAAAAATCATAATCCCACTTAATAATAATATTGGCATCGAAAATTTTATAATTGTGCGGAGGGGTGCTCTACTGTCTAAAATTGGGGAGATGTGTAGGTGTAATGTAACTAAGTATGTCAACATTTTTAAAATGTCAGGAAAAGTAAGTTTCATATGTTTTACTTAATACTCAAATTAAAACATATATAAATGTAAAATCTAAAATCTAGCATAAAGTAAAATGTAAAATGTCGCATCATGTGATCCAAAATGTAACCTACAAAATGTAAAATAGATGTAAAGTATAAAATGTAATGTAAACTGTAAAATGTAATATACAGAATGTAAAATGTAACGCAAGCCATAAAGCTAGCGATTTAATTAGAAGAAATTAGTCTTTATATAATGTAAGGTCAACATATTATTGTTTCTTTATCAAATTATTTCTTTATATATTATTATTGGTATAATAACCAATAATTTTGATTATTATTATTATTCTAATAATAATCATCATCATCATCATCATCTTCATTGTTAGAGGGGGGAGAGATTTGGAGAGAGAGGAGAGAGTGACAAAAGTAGAGGAGGGAGAAGAGAAAGAGAGTGGAGGGGGGGGGGGGGGGGGGCGGCGGCGGCGCAAGGGGGCAAGGAAGAGAGAGAGGGAAGGAAGGAAAAGGGAGAGAGATAGAGGTCAAAGAGAGGCAGTGGCAAGTGAAATATGGAGAGAGAGTAAATGAGAGAGGAGAGGAGTGTTTTCTCTCCTAGAGACAACCCTAGGGGTTGAGGAGAAGGGTCAGTGCCTCATAAATATTACATTACCACAAGGATATATGTGTTCTGCTCAAGAATTAGATATAAAGTTATGAAAACTAGTCTAATTACCTTAGTTATAGGAAGATTTAGTATACACGTAAACAATATATCATTCCCACGAGTAAATGTTCAGATATGCTTGCTTACGCACATAGAATGTAGTTCGATTGGTCATAGCAGTAAAGGTGGAAAGAAGGAATATAAGGAAGAAACCTAGTGCAAAGGTTTGGACAGACAAAGAATCACATGCACTAAATCCGAGTAGAATCACGAAAAGATAAATGAAATGAGGTGCAGAAATTATGGAGTCTATTTTAAGGATTCCAGCTCAGTATCTCATAGGTACCATCTGCTGTATCATAACATAAGTAAATTTGCAATCTCATAGGCATCGTCTACTATGACATAATGTAATTCAACTTGAGGCTTAAGAGTGAATCCAAGAGATACAGTTACAAAATTTCATTTAGGGCCTCAAAAAGGCTTCGAAAGTTTAGGACCTGTAAAACTACTAAAAATAGTAAACTCTACTACAATTAAGGAAACTGAAAAACTAAAAGAAGTAATGGTGGGGCTCCAAGGGGAATTGGTGGGTGGCCACCAATATCCACCTGTATCATTCCTCCCCCCTTAGGAAGTAATGGTCCCGATTGCGTTGAGTTCCTCCATGAGACGAGGAAACTTCTATTGAACTTGGTCCTTGGTGAGCCACTTGACCTGGTGAAGGAGTTGGCCTGCTTCGACAACTACAAATAGTTGGATATTCTGGTAGCAAGTGTGCTTGATCTATGTGTCCATGATCCAATCAACTGTAGCTTGTTCGATGCAATCTAGATTAAATTTTGTGGGTGTGAGCTATTCTACAATGTCAGATGTGTGTAATAATGGTGGAAAGTATGGCTGAAGGTGGTCGACATTGAACACTAGGTGCAGGCCAAGGAATGGGGCAATGTTGAGCTCAAATTAATTGTCTCCCACTTGCCTTCGATCATATTGCTGCAGTATATTTCAACAGAGGAGCAAGATGTTGACATTTTGCCAAAGGCATTGTCAAAGTGTAAATTCAAGTTCATAGAGACAAGATCGGGGTGGCAGATAATCCTTTTCTTGTTGAGAGGGAGTGTTGAAACATGGCCACAAAAATATTCTAATTTAATTTGTCCTCGAATTAAATAATGAATTGAAATTGAATTCAGTCTTAATAGCTAGTTGGAAATACCTAATTAATGTATTTTAAATTAAGTAGTTGGTGAAATTCAAGTTAGAAGTTTTTCTGAAGTGATGCAAGATTTATCCTTTAAATTAAGGAGGCAAGATTGAGTTATATATGAGTTTTAGTTAGCTAACAAAGTTTACTGAGTTAAGCCATGTTAAATTAGTTCCAAATTGTTTAAGGAACTAATAGTGTGTTAATAGCCAGTTGATGTATTAATGCACTCAACTAGTGCTACTCCAGTTAGCTGAAGATTCCCTCATAAAAAACACATGCATGTCTATTCTGAGAAAGACCCAATCGAGAATAATGTTCAAAGAGAGTGTACTTTTAGTTAGATGTGTTTTCCCATGGAGAAAATTCATGCATGCAGTCAAGGATTCATCCTTGAGGATTGCGCAGTTTTGAAGGCTGGTTTTTCCACTTCGTAATAGACTAATCATCCACAAGGAATATCACAAGGAAATAGGAGCTTTGAGGGAAGAGAGGAAGGCTGGAGAGAAGCCAAGGTTTCTTGTGAGCATCTATGAGGTTTGTACTAAGAGCTAGCTACCTGTGAGAGTTAAGGCTTTGTATAATTCCTATGTATTTCCATGATGTATGGTAATACAATAGTGTGGGGTTTTTATCTAAGAATTTCCCCAAAGTATTTCCATGTGTATTGTGCCATTGATTCTTCTCCTTTTGGTTATATTATTCAACTCGATCTTTAAGCTTTTGCAAATTGATAGTAGAAGTAGCTTATAGTATTCTGCTTTGATTTATATTGCGTTATCGGGTTAACCTATCACAGGTTTTCTACAAAAATATTAACCAAGAAAGATATAATGGTTTGAAGTCAAACTTAAAATAGAGCGAGTGTTATTCCTTTATAGAATTATGTAGGGCTATGCTGATTTTATGTTTTAAATTTTTTTAAACTAATATATAATTAGATTCAAAATAAAAGTTTTGCTTATGGATATTAGTGTTGCTTTATCTTTTTATTCATAAAAGTATTTCATTTTTTAATATAATAAAATATTAAGATTAATATATTAATTTATTATCTCAATATTTATTGTCATATATTTCAACCAAGATATATGTCAATATTGAGATCCAAACAATGTAATAATAAATCTTAATGGAAAACTAAAAATTTCAACAAAAAAAGTTAACTTGTGGATTGGAAAAGTTTTATATTAAAAATCATAATGCAACTTAATAATAATATTGGCATCGAAAATTTGATAATTGTGTGGAGGGGTACTCTGCTATCTAAAATAGGGGAGATGTGTGGGCATAACGTAAGTATGTCAACAATTTTAAAATGTTAGGAAAAGTAAGTTTCATATGTTTTACTTAATACTTAAATTAAGACATATATAAATGTAAAATGTAAAATCTAGCATAAAGTAAAATGTAAAATGTCACATCATGTGATCCAAAATGTAATGTAAACTGTAAAATGTAATGCAAGTCGTAAAGCTAGCAATTTAATTAGAAGAAATTAGTCTTTCTATAATGTAAGGTCAACATATTATTGTTTCTTTATCAAATTATATCTTTATATATTATTATTGATATAATAACCAACAATTTTGATTATTATTCTAATAATAATAATAATAGTAATCTTCATTGTTAGAGGGGGGACAGATTTGGAGAGAGAGGAGAAAGTGACAAAAATAGAGGACGGAGAGAAAGAGAGAGAGTGGGGGTGGGGGGAGGAAGGAAGAGAGAGAGGGAGGGAAGGAAAAGAGAGAGAAATAGAGGTGAGAGAGGGGGAGTGGAAGTGAAATATCGAGAGAGAGTAAATGAGAGAGGAAAGGAGGGAAGAGAGAGAGGAGGAGTGTTGTCTCTCCTAGAGAGGACCCTTGGATTGAGGAGAAGGGTCAGTGCCGAGGACATTTTAAAGTATCTCAAGGATATATATGTTCTGCTCAAGAATTAGATATAAACTTATGAAAACTGGTGTAATTACGCTACATATAGGAAGATTCAATATACACATAAACAATATATCATTCCCACGAGTAAATGTTCAAATATGCTTGCCTACGCACAGAGAATGTAGCTTGATTAGTCGTTGCAGTAAAGGTGGAAAGATAAATGAAATGAGGTGCAAAAATTATGGAGCGCATTTTAAGGATTCGAACTCAGTATCTCATAGGTACTATCTGCTATATCTTAACATAAGTAAATCTGCAATCTCACAGGTATCGTCTACTACAACATAATGTAATCAAAATTGACACTTAAGAGTGAATCTAAGAGATACAATTACACAGTTTCGTTTAGGGCCTCAAAACGGCTTCGAAAGTTTAGGACCCAAAAGCTACTAAAAATAGTAAACTCTATTAAAATTAAGGAAACTGAAAAACTAAAAGAAGCAATGGTGGGGGTCAAAGTGGAATTGGTGGGTGGCCACCAATATCGACCTGGATCACTCCTAAACCCTTAGGAAGCAATGGTCCCCATTGTGTTGAGTTCCTCCATGAGATGAGGAAACGTCTGCTGAACTTGGTCACTGATGTGCCACTTGCCTTGGTGAAGGAGTTGTCCTGTTTTGACAACACGGTACAGTTGGCTATTTTGATGGTGAGTGTGCTTGATCAGTGTGTCCATGATCCGATTAGTTGTAGGTTGTTACATGCAATCTGTATTCAACTCTATGGGTGTGAGTTGTTCTACAATATTGGATGTGTCTAGTAATGGTGGAAAGTATGGCCAAAGGCAGCCCACATTGAACACTGGGTGTAGGCCAAGGAATGGGGGAATGCTGAGCTCAAATATATTTTCTTGCACAACCTTTGTAATGGTGTAAGGACTAGAATAGAGTGGTCTAAGTTTCGATAGGTTCCATTCAAGCATTCCCTTTGTAAGTGCAACAAGACTTTTTCACTGACCTGAAACTTGTGTGGTACTCAATGTTGATTGTGTCGCTCCCTGTACTTGCCATTTGATTTTTCTAGAATATCATGGACCTACTTGAGAATATGTTGGATGTGCTCAATGATGCCATTTGCCTTATCTGTTTCAGACTCGACATGAGCCGAACCTGCGTTAGTAGCTACAAATGGCATGGTGAGATCAATGGGACATAGTGGTTGGAATCCTAAGACCAGCTAGAAAGGGTTGTGGCTAGTTGAGCTACGGATAGCTCGGTTGTAGCTGTGTTGAATGTAGGGGAGGCTCTCATCCCATGTGCATGGATGGTTTGAGTTGTACATGCGCAAAATTTGAACAATCATCCTATTGACAACCTCTGTCTGGCCATCAGTTTGAGGATGGAAGGCTATGGACTTAGTGAGTTTGGTGTCTAGCATCGACTAGAGACTGGACCAAAATGTACTGAGGAACCTGATGTCTCGATCTCAGATGATAAACTATGGGATCCCGAAGTGTACCCACACTCATTCAAGGAAGAGTTTAGCAGTGGCTTGTGCTGTGATATTCTTCTTGTAGGGTGCCATAATGGCCATCTTCGAGAACCTGTCAACAACCACAAAAACACAGTCATTTCCATTCATAGTGGATGGAAGGCTTGACATGTAATCCATGGATATGGATTCCCAAGGTTGACTAGGGGTAGGAAACAAGGTGTAGAGGCCTTGTTTCTTGATGGTCAGTTTGGAAATGGCGCAAGCACTGCATGATTTGATGTACTTCCCGACATCCTGTCAAATATTTTCCCAATAAAAATACTTATGTAGTACTAATGCCATTTTATCGACCACGAAATTCCCAGCAACCTGAATGTAGTGTGCTTCACAAATCATCTTGGCTTGCTCGCTTGAAGGAACATAAAGGTGACCTACATGGCATAATAGGGCATCCTGGAGGTGAAAATCTGGGACATGCTGACCCTCCAAGAGCATCTGGTATGTGTGGCTGAATTTTGGGTTGCTTTTGTAGAGAAATGGCCAATCATAACTCTCATGCCCACAAGAGTTGAGCATGGTGGTTAACTCCATGATCAGTGGTCGACTGAGGCAATCTGCAACATTATTCGTGCTACCCTTCTTATACTTGATATTCAAATGGAACTGTTGTAGGTATGTGGACCACTTGTGATGATGATCATTCTGCAATTTCCCATGGGTTTGTATGAACTACAGGGGTCGGTTGTCTATGTGGATGACCATTTCCTTCCACAAAATGTAATGCTTCCATTGTTGGTAGGCCTTCACAATGGAATACATCTCTTTGTCATAAGTGGGATACTTTCAGATTGTATCTAAAAGTGTCTCACTGTGATATGCCACTCGATGCCCGTGTTGATTAAGGACTACCCCAATAACATATTCAAAGTCATTTGTATCGACCTCAAATGGTTGTTGCAAGGCTGGTAATGTGAGCACTGGTGCTGAGAAGAGGTGATCTTTCAACTCTATGAATGCCTTCTATTGAGATTCAGACCAAAAGAATTATGCCTTCACTCCTCCCTTGGTGACTTGACTCAAGGGCCAAGTGATATGAGAAAATACCAACATGAACCTACGGTAGAGGTTGGCAAGACCTAGAAATTTGTGGAGCTCTGTTAGAATGGTTGGATATGGCCAATATTGAATGACTTGGATCTTGGATGGATCGACATGCACCCCTTATTCATCAATAATGTATCCTAGATATTGAACCTAGGTCATGACAAAATTGCATTTCTCCAAATTGGCACATAACTTTGTCGCAATGTTTCGAGAACCTATCGAATGTGGTGGAGGTGCTCTTCCCAACTGTGGCTGAAGATCAGAATATCATCCAAGTATACAACTACAAATGCATTGGTGAATGTCTGCAAGATGTCATCCATTAGCCACATGAAGGTTGCAAGAGCATTTGTCAATCTGAAAGGTATAACCAAGCATTCAAAAAGGCCCTCCTTGGCTTTTAAGGCAGTCTTCCACACATCAGAGCATTCGATTGGTACTTGGTGATATCTTGACTTCAAATCGATCTTTCTGAAATATTTTTCCACCTTTAGTTGGTCCATGAGGTCATCAGTCTATGGGATTGGGTACTTATTACGAACAATAATCTTGTTCAACACCTAATAGTCAATACAGAGTCTCCAAGTCCCATCCTTCTTCTGTACCAACACGATCAAGCTACCATAGCGTGATGAACTACGACGGATGTGACCTTTATACAACAGCTATTGAATCTGCCTCTTGATTTCATCGTTCTTTAGAACAAAGTGCCGATAGATTGGTCCATTTGGTAGCGACGCACCTCGGGTCAGATTGATGGAGTGCTTGACCTAACAGTGTAGATGAACCCCTACTTCGGAGGTGAATATGTCCTCGTACTCCTCCATGACCTTGTCCATCTATGATTATCATGTAGATGGGCCCTATCTAGAGGTCATGGCCACCATCTTCGTCTTTCCTTGAGGGGGTATCATCAGGAAAACAAATTTCCCAGTTTTGGATATGAGCTTACTACATTTTTTTTGCAGTAACCAAAGAGATGGTAGTAGGTGGTGTTACCTCTGGTATCCTGTAGAACTTATTTCCCAAAGTAACAATAACAGCACAGAACCTTCATTCATACACAACATTTCGCTTCCACAAGTATGTTTTTCCTAATAATACATCACAAACTTCAAGGGAAGCAATGTCACACAATACCTCATCCATGAAGGGCTTGATGTTGTATTGAAGGCGACGCTGTTGGCTCATGCGAAGATCCCATCCTTGGTGAATCCACTCGATGGTGTACAGTTGTGGATGTGTTGTGGTCGGTAAGCCCAACCACTTCACGACCTCTTCCAAAATGAGGTTCTTTTGGCTCCCGCTATTGACAATGAACTATAGAGGGGAGCCCCTTACCCACATCTGGTAGTGAAAGAGATGCTCCTTCTCTGGATCTTTGGGTTCCTACTTATAGATATTCATGGTGGCAACGATGGCATTGGGTTCCACATCGATAATATGCTTCCCTTTGTCATTCCCCTTGTCAGGTTCTGACTCAGAGTCAGTACATGCATCTGATACTAAAACCTTTAGCTCGACCACTAGTGACTGCTTGGCCTGACACTCACTTACGTTGTGGGTGGAGCTCTTATGGAACTCACACCACTTTCTCATGTCCTTTCTCAGCTTCACAACGTTGTTCTTTACTTGCAGGTTTGACAGGTTGTCTTGTGCCACCCCGCCTTGGCTTTGTCCTTTGCTCTGTGGTTTGGGGGCACCTTTCCCTTGCTTCGGTTTCCTAGATCCAAAGTCTCGCTACTTCTGTTTGAAATTTTGCTCAACCTTGATGGCATATCGATATGTCGTGCTGAGCAAGGAGATGTTCAAGAATTCTATTTCTTCCTAGATTTACTTGTGTAGGAAGCCGTAGTATTTGAGTACCAAATGGTGCTCTGAATCCTTGATACCCAACTTTGTGCGAAGCGTATGGAAAATATTGGTAAACTCTAGCATGTCTTGGTGCCTTCTCTACTACAACATGGTCAACTTGATGTATTAATCCTCATAGCTTTCGATAGTGTAGTACTTCTCCTTCATGGCATCCCAGAATCAATTCCAAGTGGGTGAAACTAAAAATAGTGAGCGGATACCTTCATCCTTCTGCTCACAGTAGGTTTCGCACCAGTCCTTGACATGGGGGGCTGCTTTGAAAAGAGCAAAAATAATCTTTTCTCAAATGGAAAATCATGAATGGAAAAATAGCCCTCTAGCAGATTTAACCATTTATCGACAACATCTGCATCTATCTGACCATCGAATATGGAGATTTGAAAATTAACTTGTACCTTAAATGGTGTGGCATTTCTAGAGTAGTTGTTGGAAGTCGATGCATCGCCCCTGGGTAGCCATTGAGGGATCTTGGAAAAGTTGTCCATCATAGCGTTCCTTTGTCGCTCAAGGGATCCTTCGAGCAAGATTTTGATAGGATCCCTTGCCACCTCATCTTTCTTTTCATCTACCATGGGAGGCCGTCAGGATTTGTGACGATGGTCTTGCAAAGGTTCGACCAATTAAAGCCCTAACTCCTTATATGTCGACCTCCTTGGGGACATGCAAAGAAAAACAGAGAAAAAAAGTAGACCGCTTTGATACCACTGATTTGGATTTAAACAGGAACACTACAAATTAAAGAGATAAGCATAAACACAAAGATGCAGCGGAAATAATACTTCATTTCATTAATGTAAAATACAGAAATATGCTTACAACCAAAGATGGAAATAAACCAGCTAGGATGATGGTAGCTTATCCCTGAGAAACAATGTGGTGGCTACATGCCTTTGAACTTCCTTACAATGAGGCTCAAGGGAATTTTTTATTATTGAACAATAAGAGGAAACCCTAAACAACCAAAACCCCAACCCGTGGAGATGTAACACCAAGAGTTTATGGGCCCCATTGGGGTTACCTGGACAACCAACTTCTCGGGGTCATGACTTGGTCATATTATCTCCATTTGATGTTCATGATAACCCATTGGAAAGATATCTCCAAGAAATACGACGAAAAATACGATTTTAGGCAAAAAGTCATTGGCCGTAGATTTCCAAAAAAAAGATGTTTATGCCCTCAAAATGGAAAAAACGGCTTCGAAAGTTTAGGACCCGAAAAATTGCTAAAAATAGTAAACTATGCTACAATTAAGGAAATTGAAAGACTGAAAGAAGCAATGGTGGGGTTCCAAGTGGAATTGGCGTGTGACCACCAATATCCACCCGGATCAGTGGTTTTCCTGTATAGTGCAAGACTCAAATTCACCAATAAAGAATCCACTTGAGGGATACTAATAATTGGAAATGTTATTTGATTGGTTTTAGGATGGAAATCGATAGACATAAATGACCTGTGATACAACGAATTTGAGAAAAATAAGAAGCGGAGTCACCAATCTATATGGTGGATTTTGTTGAGAAATTGAGAAAACTCCACAAATTTGTAAGGATGTTGTGACACACAGTAAAAACAAGAATGGTTAGAAATAATGATAAATAAAAAAATAACTAATTAGATTACATTGATTCATTAATGTGTAAGCAAGTTAGTAGAAAACCCAAATAATAAAGCACAAACAAAGTGGGGAGAAATGAATCTTTTATTTCTAGTGCAATGGAAACACATTAATATACTAGGAGACACAAAGAGAGATGTTCAACAATGTGAAAATTCTTCATAATCCCAATGGAAAGTTCCTTTGTTCTTCCCTTTCTAGGATCCTTCTCTCTCTAAGAAGAATTGGACAATTCTAATGTCAAATACAAAATTAATGAATCC
>APFE031716257.1:64620-94194 GCA_000404065.3 Pinus taeda
GAATTTAATAAAATTTGGGTCCTTCCCCTTGGGCCTGGTCAAACCTAGGCGTTAGGGGTCCTTTAATGGATACTCATGAAAATTTAGCTGTTGGAATGGCCTATTGTCCCTATTTAACTTATCGTTCAGATTGGATCTTCAACTTGTCCTAACGATGAACCACACTGGTTGGTTCGAAACACGTCGACAAATGATTTTTTATGTGATTTTGCCGAAATTATTCTCACATACAAAATTAATGTTTCCAAGCTTTTGAATTTCAAAGAGATTTTGATAGCACACCTTTTCAATGCTCTACCCTATTCAAATGATTCCCCAAGACTAGTATTATAGTAATTTTTAAGCTTTCATAATGGTTTTATCATTGAATGAAGGTGATTGTCCTTTCATATTTGGAATGAATATGACAGAGCCTTTGAGGATTTAAGTACCCCTTCATAAATTTCTTGATCCCTTAACCTTCCAATTTGAAAATTTTACTTGCCATAACCTATACATAATGAGATTTATCACATTTTATAATGTGGATCTATCAAATATGGACATGTGCATGGCTATGAAAGGAATAATCACACACTTTCTGTAAAACCTAAGTTGTGAGTTCGCATGGTTAGACAAAAAAGCCACTTTATAAATTCAATCTCTTACATTTTGAGTTGATGGCGAATAACATTAGTAAACCTTTATCTTGATGGATTAGTGGAATTTTTTTAGCTATCACCAATAACGCTGCATGGAAAAGTTTAGCGTGATAATTGTCAAATAAAAATAAATGAATTTATGAGTAGGATTTAAAAAAAATAAAAAACTCTCATACTTGAGATTTATCATAGAGACACATAACAACACATAAATCTCTTATTTCTAAGAACAAGCACCATCTCTACAAATTTATCGAGGATATCATTAAGGATATGCACATATAATAGAAAATAGGTTTGAAGGAGTTTAAAGCTAGAAATTTATGAGGGAAGTTTAAGATAAACCCTTGAGCTCCAAAAATCTGGGGTAGTTGTAAATCTGAGAATATGTAACATATATATATCTTGAAACAATAATGAATGTAACACCCTACACTAATTTTGACTTCTCTATAAACAAATCCCATTTTCATTTATTCTACACCACTTCTACTATGCCTTGGCCTATGCACATTGTGTCTAGTAGGCTAGTCCCTTCCTCCTTTGGTTATTTAAAGAAAAGGATCCTTAATCTAGTTTGAGATATTTGACCATCAATTATTTATTTTGGTCATCAACAAAATATTTACCATGGGAGCAATGCAGTCATGGGGCAGGTTGCTTTCATAACTTTAAGTTTGGTATTTTATGATAAAGGTTTCACTTGCATTATTCATACATTAAATTAATATATAACCACATTCATCCAACTTGATTTTTGGGTTTTAATATGTCACTTAAGTTTTCAATTCCAAGCATATGTGAATACAGTTGTTAAAATGAATATAATGAAGTAACCTTGTAGTAAACATTTTTTAGAGTTTATTTCTGGTACAAGATTTAGTACCATTTTTAAAAATCTTATGCTACAACCTCTATTATTTATAGTATAGGTTGTAGTATACGTTTTAACAAATTTTCCCTATAAGTAAAAAAAATAAAGTGGGTGGATGTTTTATTAGAGGTATTTTTTTTTGTGTGTTTTCATATTGTAACACACATTGCCAATTGGTGTGCATTTAAAAACTAAAATATATGGCATGCATCCACCTGGATCATTGGTTTTCCTGTATAGTGCAAGACTCAAATTCACCAATAAAAAATCCACTTGAGGGATACTAATAGTTGGAAATGTTATTTGATTGGTTTTGGGATGGAAATTGGTAGAGAGAAGTGACCCGGGATACAACAAATTTGAGAACTAAAAAAAGAAGTGGAGTCCCCAATATATATGGTGGATTTTGCTGAGAAATTGAGAAAACTCCACAAATTTCTAAGGACATTGTGACCTACAGTAACAACAAGAATGGTTAGAAATAATGATAAATAAAAAAATAACTAATTAGATTAGATTGATTCATTAATGTGTAAGCAAGTTAGTAGAAAACCCGAATAATAAAGCACAAACAAAGTGGGGAGCAATGTATCTTTTATTTCTAGTGTAATGGAAACAAAATAATATACTAAGAGACACAAAGAGAGATGTTAAACAATGTGAAACTTATTCAATATCCCAATGGAAAGTTTCTTTATTCTTCCCTTTCTACCATCCTTCTCTATCTAGGAAGAACTAGACAATTCTAATGTCAAATACAAAATTAATGTTTCCATGCTTTTGAATTTCAAAGAGATTTTGATAGAACAGCTTTTCAATGCTCTACCCTATTCAAATGGCTCCCCAAGACTAGTATTTAGAGTAATTTTTGAAGCTCTCATAGCGGTTGTATCATTGAATGAAGGTGATTGTCCTTTCATATTTGGAATGAATATGACAAAGCCTTTGAGGACTTAAGTACCCCTTCATAAATTTCTTGATCCCTGAACCTTACGATTTGCAAATTTTACTTGCCATAACCTATACATAATGAGATTTATCACATTTTATAATGTGGATCTATCAAATATGGATATGTGCATGGCTATGAAAGGAATAATCACACACTTTTTGTAAAACCTAAATTTTGAGTTCGCATGGAGAGACAAAAAAGCCACTTTATAAATTCAATCTCTTACATTTAGAGTTGATGGAAAATAGCATTAGTAAACCTTTATCTTGATGGATTAGTGGAAATTTTTAGCTCTCACCAATAATGTTGTGTGGATAAGTTTAGGGTGACAATTGAAAAATAAAAATAAATGAATTGATGAGTAGGATTTAGAAAAAATAAAAAACTCTCATACTTGAGATTTAGCATATAGACACATAACAATACATAACTCTGTTATTTCTAAGAACAAGCACCATCTCCACAAATTTATCAAGGATATCATCGATGATATGGACATATAATAGAAAATATGTTCGACGGAGTCTAAAGCTCAAAATTTATGAGGGAAGATTAAGATAAACCCTTGAGCTCCAAAATGTGAGGTAGTTGCAGAAAATTAGAGAATATGTAACATATGTATAGCTTGAAACAATAATGAATGTAACACCCTACACTAATTTTGACTTTTCTTTAAAAAAATCCCATTTTCATTTATTCTACACCACTTCTACTATGCCTCAGCCTATGTGCATTGTGTCTAGTAAGCCACTTCCTTCCTCCTTTGGTTATTTAAAGGAAAGGATCCTTAATCTAGTTTGAGATATTTGACCATCAATTATTTGTTTTGGTCATCAACAAAATATTTTACCAAGGGAGAAATGCAGCCATGGGATGGTTGCTTTCATAACTTTTAGTTTGGTATTTTATGATAAAGGTTTCACTTGCATTATTCATAAATTGAATTAATACATAACCACATTCATCCAACTTGATTTTTGGGTTTTAATATGTCACTTCAAGTTTTCAGTTCCAAACATATGCGAATACAGTTGTTAAAAAATATATAATGAAATAACCTTGTAGTAAATCTTTTATAGAGTTTTTGTTTTCTACAAGATTTAGTAAAATTTTCAAAAAACTTACTCTACAACCTCTATTATTTGTAGTAGAGGTTGTAGTATAGGTTTTAAGAATTTTTTCCTATAACTAAAAAAATTTAAGTGGGTGGATGTTTTACTAGAGGTTTTTTTTTTTTTGTTCATATTGTAACACACATTGGTGTGTGTTTAAAAGCTAAAATATATGGCATGTATATTCAATGGATAGTTTCGATGATTTGGATAAGATCAACCACATCGTTAAAAATAGCTAAATAATTATCAAAATTTTGCTAATTTTTTCTCTTTCTTCTTTGAAATTTTTGAAACATATTCCTATGAGTTGTTATTGGCAAAATTGAAATGTCCCTTAGATGGTTCGCAATAAATGCATCTACCAAACCACTAAGGACACATGGTAGCCCATTGTGAAACATAATGTTTTTTTTCTCAAGGGTGCATTTGACCCCTAGGGGCTTAATTATACCCACTCAGAGGACTACAAATTCCTATTAGGGCTTATTATGCCCACTAAGGTGCCTACTATGTGTATCATAGCCTTAGTGTGCCACTTGGGAGCATACTTCCAAGGTAATTGCAATGGTTGTGGGATACAAGTGGTGTCATAAGTATGACAAGAAGGTAGTTATGTATGTATGCTTGCATATTATGTTTAAAGATTATGTGTGTGTGTGATGTGATATTTAGAAGAGATATTTACTTGATTCGTTAATTAAGAATCTCTCTCTCTCTCTCTCTCTCTCTCTCTCTCTCTCTCTCTCTCTCTCTCTCTCTCTCTCTCTCTCTCTCTCTCTCTCTCTCTCTCTCTCTCGTTTTAGAAAAGGTGAAAATTTTCCTATACATTTTGTTTGGAAACTAAAAAGTTAAAATGATTCACTATGCAAAAAGACCAAAGATTGTCTTGTAGGACAAAGAAGGAAAATTATTTAAATTTTCCTTCTTAAAATGCATGCCAAGTTAATGGAAATGCACTCCCATTGTTGAATTTTGTATGATGGGATGATATATAGTTTATTTAGTAATACATTCCTCAAGATGAGATATAAAATATTAATAAAAAAATCCATGTTCAAAATGGAAATTCTATGTTTCTTGCATGAAAATGGGGTGTGTTGTAAAATGCACACCCTAGAGTGGACAATGCCAGACTTGTATTGATATTTCCATGAGAACCTTGTAAAATCAATTGTTAGCCAAAATTCATGCCTTCATTTAAATTATGCATTGTATCTACAACGTCCTTATAAATTTCATGGAAATAGTGAAATGAGTAAAATGCATGCCCTATTAGGGGAAATGCATGCGCTCAAATGAAAATGTGTGATGAATACATGGAATTGTTTTTTGACTTGTTAAGAAATAATATTCACACCTCTTTAAAGATAAATGAGGCCTACATTATGCCCTTGACATAATGTGCAAACCTATAGTAATGTAAACCTTAATTAGTTCCTTGTTAGTGATATGAATGGTTTTACAACAAGAAGTTTGAAAATGATGGCAATATATTATGAGATGATGATGCTAGTATGGAATGGATTATAGCAAACAACGTTGTATATGCAAAAAAAACCATATGGGAAATTTTTCATATATAAAAATGCATGCCCTAGTATGAGAAAGGCATTCCTTGTGTTGGAAATTGGATGTTGACCTTATGGAATTACACAAAAACAAGGTGTTGAAAGAAATACACTCCTCTAGTTGAAAGTGAATCTTGACTCTATGGGATTGCATGTTTACAAAGTAAGGAGAGATATGCAAATATTCTTCAAGAAAAATGCATCCTTGAAGTACAAAAAGCCATGCCATTAACATATTGTGTAGACCTATGATGTCCTAAACCCTAAAAGGTTATTCCTTAGCCCATACGAATGGTTTTCATATAAATATGAATGTCAATAAACGTTGATCCAT
Organism: Pinus taeda; assembly: GCA_000404065.3. Classification (NCBI taxonomy): domain Eukaryota; kingdom Viridiplantae; phylum Streptophyta; class Pinopsida; order Pinales; family Pinaceae; genus Pinus; species Pinus taeda. The sequence continues at coordinate 70,105 of APFE031716257.1, forward strand.
TGTGTATGATTGATGCTATTATGAAATATCTTGTGAAAACATTGAACTCATACTTGAAAGTTGTTTGAAAATAGACTTATGTAGTTAACCTTGTATGATGAGTTGTTGCAACTTTTAGGAATATAATTGCTTGCAACCAAATTTTAGGGTAATATGGTTTTGATATATTTTTATTGTTAAACCTTAATGAAAATGATTGAAGCCTATTTTTCATTCTTCTTTAATGATTAATACGAACATGGACTGTAATTCTTTAATTAACAAGTATTCTACTATGGTGGATCTTGTAAGTGAGCTTTAATGTTGGACTCTATAACTACCTCATGATGGAAATAGGGGTTAAAATAAAGAGAGAAGGGTTAAATTATGTTCTTCTACACTTATAATTCTAAAATATTTTGAAATTTACTACAAGTTAAGTTATATACATATTCACAACCATTCTCAGCTTGCGTGCAAGATGTTTTAGTAAAACAAAGTTGGTGAAAGCACATGACATTTTGTGATTTTATCTTCCTTACATATTATTTTATGTTAGCCGAAAAATTATTAACTAGGTGAAATATTACGAGACTTACCATGACTGTAACCTCGATCCTACCTGCATGTTATCTTCTGAAGGATTTGGGAAATTGTTATGCAGGTGAAAATGAGCAATCAACAACTTAGAGGAATCATGGAGTTACAACATGTTTATATTCAAAATGGTCCATAGCCTCTATAAATTGCTTACTACTAAGGTGACATGTGTTCCCTTGTTAGAAATTATAGTTTCTTTATAACCTCTTTAAAATTTACCTCACTTACCTCCATAAATTTTCTTTCTCATTTTGGTTGTCCTCACCACCACAAAACCAACCTTGTGGCTACCACCTATTCATCGTAAGTCGAACTAAAAAGAACCTAATGCTTGCACATCAACCTATTATTCTATGCCATTAGTATGGGTCCATATCACAATTTCTTGAAAACTTAAAATATATATATATATATATTATATAATATATATATATTATATATATTTTATTTTTTTCTAATTTTATGCTTAGGTCTGCCCTGAAATATGTTATGCTTAGATTCCTTCGCTTAATTTGGCACTATACCACTAAAATTAAGTATACATACAGATGATTGAACATCTATATATTCATCCAAGGTTGAGAATTTTCATCAAATTGTTTTATTTTCATAAATTCTTTACATATATAGAATTATGTGATTGTAATTTTATCCACATTTTTCATGGCCACCATATTCTCTATTAAGGAATTATACATGCAACTTCAAACACCTAAAAACTCATGCATAACTATTTGTACCTTCCCGTATTAAATTTGTCAATTATATTGTTGGAAATGTCATTGTTACTCAAATTTCACATAGAGCTAAAGAAAATTGAGGGATTATGTTCAATTACACCTCCAAATTGTCTAATTTGTTCTGTAAAATTATATTTGGGTTTTAGAATTCTGAATTTAAAAATTGTAATAAATTGAAACTTACTCACTAACGGCATTTTTCAAAAACATGACTAGTAAACTATATCATCCCCAATCTCAATTAAGATATTTTTTCAAATACTTTACAAAAAACCTTAAACTTCTTTATGTATAACTTGATTTTTAGTCCATATAGAGTGAATGTTGTAACGAGTACTGTTGATACAACTTTGCAATGTGCCCAATAACCCTTGTAAACTATAGGGATAGTGGGGCACTCCATTTCATTCCCAACAACATATATTTTTCTTTGATACCATATTTCTTCATTATCTTGTTGTTAGTGAATTAATACATACAAGAATAGGAATACATTGTTATGCATATAATTAGAACACCATTTAATTCATAAAATAAACAATAATAATTCAATATTTACAAAGATAAACCATAAACAATTATCTTCTAGGAATAATTTTTTGACTCATTATGGATGAAGGACATTCCACCCAACCATTGGCTTATTTTTGCATGTTATTTTTATGCAATAGGGAAACCCTTTCACTTAGGATATTAGTCCACAATAATGAAATAATATATGGTTGGTTGTAATCCTCAAACATAGCCTAATTTCCCATATATTACAATTTATAAACTCTTATAACAATTCCAATCCACCAAAAATATTTCCCCTTCAACTTACAGAGTGAATAAATATGATACCTTTCTCTACTACATAGCCCCTCGGTCTCTAAAACTTCCTTTCTATGCGCCATCAAAGACTGGCCAAGAAATATGACAAGTCATGACTCAAGGAATTCTTAGATGTAATTTAGTTACACAATGTCCATCATGAGCTTTACATACTATAGTCATTGGGATTGCACCCGTGGAGCTATAAAAAGGGTCTCTTTCACCTCTAGTTACCTCACATTAATATGTCAATCCGGGAACGTTTTGTTATTTCAAAGAGTGTCTCAGTCTGAGGCTATCATTTTCCAGAGTAATGCTTGTAGCACAATGTTTGAAAATACAAGAATAAATGGATGCTTGTTTATAGCTTAACTACTTCAAAAGATTAAATCACACATTCAGAACATTAAGCAATTTATCAGTCAAGGGTTCGGTAGCAATAACCCATCCCTTTGGAAACTGATGGAAAAGGAAATCAGAGAACATATCATGGATCTGGGAGGCGGACAGTAGATGCCAATGCTCACTACAGCTTGAGATCATTCTTCACACCAACAAAAAGAAATGGAATGGCAAATGAGAAATGGAACGACAAAGAAATCAAACAGCAATTAAATGGAACATCAAACCTGAAATGCAACAACAAACCTAAAATGGAACATCAAACTTGAAATGTTACAACAAACCTAAAATGGAACAACAAATCGGAAATGGAACAACAACTAAGAAATAGAACAACAACTAAGTCCAACAAGCCGTAAAATCTTAGTCTATCAAATCAAATGCATTAATCATAATCTACAGGAATCAAACGGTAATCTTTCACTCTTAAGGACGTATTGAATAACACACACAAATGGAACATAACTGATTACTGATACATTATGGAACAATGCTGAAAACCATATATAAACACATCATACTCAAATAGTAATATGATCCAGTTATTAGCTCAGTTAGAAAGAATACGATTGCATTTCAAGATAGAACAAAATTATTCAGGAATCCAAAAATCACAAAGAGCAAAACATCCAAGATGAATTCTGTAATGTTAAGGAACAAGTGCACAACACAAAGGCTCTGTAATGGAGCAACAAAAGTATTCTGTAAAAACTAACAGTATTATATGAACACCTAAAAGAACAGTAATATGATGTAGTGTCAATACAATAGTGTTGTCTTTAGAAACCTTAATGAATTAAACATAACAGAGAATGTGATGTAAACTTACAAAACACATCAAATTCAAAATCACGTCGATAAGAAAACCACACAAAAACCAGGCGTAATGGTAAAAGAGATCCAGGGCCAGGCCCTTAGCCTCCAGGGGTACACCACTTGAAGTTATTCTAGACTCAAAGATGAAATAGTAACCAAGTTTGTATTAATGCATGAAGTAAAATTACAGTATAGCAGTTCTAAACAAGACACGATGATCAAAGTTTTGATCTTTAAATGAAATTACATAAAGGCATAATAACATATAACTCTCCCTTTAGCTAACAGTGCTTCCCCTTTTAGAAATAGATAAGACAACGATCCCTCAGGATCAAGGATCCTGAGGGATTCGCCGAACCGTTAGCCCTCAGCCATTTCTTCTCTTTTCCGCGTCGAGCTGATATCTCTGCTTCCTTTCTCGGGCTCATCTGCTTTGATCTTGTTTGCATGTGGTCTCCCGTTGAAGGGACAACGGTTAACCCATCTTTGTCTTTTCCTTTAGAACGACAACTTCTCATTTTTTCTCCTTCCTGCATAACGAAATGACAATTGTCAGAGTTTCCGTCTTGCATATTAATCTCACATGTTTTATTACAATTCTTTATCATTTTTCGAGTTCATGATGCAAAAAGGCTTATAAGTTCTAATGAAAGGACATTGAAATAATCATCAAACAATACCTTCTTTAGTACTCCACACACCCCCCTGCTTACCAATTTTCATGCCCTCATGAAAACATTGTAGTTGACGTGTAAGGTAGTCAGTGAGTGGGCTGGAGATGGAATCTCATGTGAAGGCCTACAGCCATGATGCATAATTAGGTAGTCAAATAAATGGCCCATATGACCCTCAGGCATATCATACAGGTCTTGGTATCTGGGTACAGGGTGCCAAATAATTGGACTCCGGAACCTATATCCTAACCAGGATGGCCCTACCCTCAAAACGATTTCGCCATAGAGGTGAAAGCGGTTGGAAACTAATTTAAAATTCTCATACTTAAATGGTTCCCTGAGTTGGATATTCGGATTAGTTATTTGATACCAAAATTTAGCTACATCAATGGCAGGGTCTTTGATAGAGGAAAAATATTTTAATCCCTTCTGAATGATTGCCTCATGTGTGCATCCTAATGCTTCAATTACACCTGGAGTCTTCATGAGGTTTCTATGTTTTCTCCATAATTGTACTGGATCCCTAGGCTCAACTCTTATCCATAAATATAATCCATTTTCTTGTCTTTGGAAAGCATTATAGGCTTTGAGCCAATTAATTTGATTAATCACAAAAGAAATAAATGCCTGTAATTGAATATCCCCAACAAAAGGGCCAGGGTTCAGCTCTGTCTCCTGTTCTAGTACAAGGTTATGTAAATAAAATTCACATAGTAGTCTCTGAACTTTTACCCCGTAGTGTTTACAGTAGTTTATAAAATCATTGATGGTGTTAATTTGTATGGGAGTACCTTCTTTAATAGCCTTTATTTTCAATTGCAAATATCTTTCCATTAAAAACACGGCATAGTTCTTAGCAGGGGCTCTACATGCTAGGACGTCATTGTATAAAGAACATAAGGTATCCATCTGCTTGATAACTACATCTAACCTATGAGTTACCTTCACGGCTTTCTCTTGTTCCCTTCGCCACCCTTCAAAGGCTTGGATTTCGGATAGATTGACGTTCCTTAGCTGCTGTTGTAGCTCTTCATACTTTTCACGAGGGACCGTTTGCTCTCTAAGCTTTTCTGCTTCTTGCTGAGCTTGCTTCAAACCCTTTTCTAGGGTTACTATTTTTGGATCTCTTTTCCATGCGGCAGTGGAGGCCGGGATTTTTACCTAAACTTTCCTATTGTGTTGCTTTGAGTTCATAACCCTTATCACTCCTGAAAGTGGTGCCTCCGTCTGAATTTCCTTATCTCGAGTCAACATTTCATCCATTTCTATTTTAACACGAATATGAGTCCATTGTTGTTCCTTTTCAATTGGAACAACATTCTATTTCTAAGCATCATTTGGAACAACAGCTTGGCTTTCGACGGGGTTTTTAACAGTACGATGGATTCTGGTCCTCTGCCCCTTTGCCTTGAGGGGTTTTGCTGGAGTGGCCACCATTTTCCTTCCTAAAGTCCTTTTTACCCTTTGCCTTGCCTTTAGAATCCTAATCTGTTGGTGGAGCTGGACTATTATGTTCAATAATCTCTGTTGTTCCTTTCACAATTCCCTTATTTTTATAATTTCCTCAGAAGGAACATCAGGCTGTTCATTGCGGCTTGGAATGTGACTAGTTTCCTGATTTTCTTCCTGGGGTGTTTCTTCACTGTTCTACTCTGGTTGTTTCAGGGCAAGAACCCTAATTGGTTCTTTTATTTCTTGGGTGACTTATTTTTCTGCCCTTATTTCCTCCGGACTTTCTTCTGGTGTCTTCTGATTAGGAACAGATTGTTGCTGTTCAGCATCTCCCGTCATCTTTTCATCATGAACAGGCATATTTTCTTCTTCTGCCTCCTTTGCATGTGATTCTTCAGGTGCATTTTACTCCTGGGGTTTCTCTTCGGCATGGAGGTCTAATGGATTGGAAGGTTGGCCATATTCACCCATATTGTCCAAAACGTTGCCCAATTCATCTTCTCCCAATGGGTCCTGCAATGGGCTGCCTTCCTGCTATTCCATTTCCTCCTCCTGCTCGGATTGCTCGACTTCTTCTTCTTTGTCTCCTTCTTCCTCAGATTGCTCATCTTCCTATTTTTCTTCTTCTTCTTCTGCAGATTGCTCTGCCTCCTCTTCTTGCATTTCTTTCTCATTGTCTTCCTCTTCTGGCCGTGGGGGCTAATCAAAGAAAGTAATGAAAAGAGAGAAGGGGTAAGAGGGTGAGGAGCTTATCAGAGAGTATAGAACCATGATTACTATATCTAAGGAGAAAAGATGGGCTACAGTGAAGGAATAATTTTCCATAGGTAAAATTGGGAGGCTAATTAAGTAGGGGAGGAGGCAACAAAGAAGCTCAAGGGCTTCTGGAAGAGATTAAGGGACAAGTCTTAGGGGTGGCTTTAGGAAGATGGAAGAAATAAGAAAATATCATGTCAAACATAATTATTTCTTCAATTATAGGTAAACAATATCTACACCATCAAGGATCACATGAAAACCATCATCACATCACATCCATGGGTAGATTGGAAGATTTATTTACTCATGTTTTCCTAAACGTACTAAAAATTGGGTCTTTATTATCTTAGGGCCAAGAGATAGAGGAACACAATAGTGCTGAAAGGGGTCTAGTTTTCCATTTCATGAAACCTTGAAAGGTGAAAGAAATGAATGTTAACACATTAGATGGGAAGGGTCTTAATTTCATTAAAAAACAAGACCTCACCTTTGATGTTAAACATGACAACCATCATTTAATTCAATTGAGGATGTCAAATTCCGAGTGTCCTAAAAGTACCAAAAACTAGATTTCTAATTTTGTTGGGCCTAAGATATAAAGGGATCACAACAACTTAGAGAGGTTTGGTCTTATATTTTATGAAACCATAAAGAATCCAAGAGGAGGGAGAAGTGATTGGCTTTGAGGGGATGAAATATAGGAGAGGCTATGATGTTAAGGTAAGATTAGGGATCAATAATGAATGATTTGATATTGAATTGATTATCATATATCTCAAATAAGAATGTGTTGACAATATTAGTATTTTTCTCCTTTATTAAAGGAATACATGAGAGATCAAAAGAGACATACAGACCTTCCCCTTATGCAAGCTTCAGAGAGAAATCAAAGAGGACCTCAAATGTATTATCCTTATAGTTAGGGAATGCCCATAGAATATTTATAGAGGATATTGTATAAATGTGAGATGATAAACAATGAACTAGAGAATAACAAGAGAAAGCAAGTGAAGGCCTACCATAAATATGGGGGAAAGAGAGGGAAAGGGACTTTGGATGAGCTTCTTGCTACTATAGGGAGAAGGCATTAATATTATGAGGTATAAGGGTAGCATCAACATTAATGATGATAAAGGTTAGTGATTGAATTGGTTGATTTGAGGAGACACCTATATAGTGCTCACAGAGGATGATATTTAGGAAAATGAGGTCAAGAAAAGAATTAGTCAAAGGTAACTCCCTTTGGGAGTGGGAGAGAGAAAAAATTAACTCAATATTCAATAATTCCTAGGGCACCTTCAATGATAGAGATCCTTTTGGAAACTTTAAGAGGAGACTTTAGAGGGTCATCAACTGCTTTCTCGTTCTTCTTGGGATATTTTGAAGGATTATCATGAGTTTAATTCTTCAAAATAATCGCATTTGGTTTTGGAGGAATTCTTATTACTCATGGTAGACTTCAAATTTCAATTGAGTATGGGGTCCTTCTAGATCTCGTGTATGACATTTTCTTATGGGGAAATGCTTGGGAAATGGAGGCTTATTAGTGTGGCCTTTGTGTGAATTTAATTTTTAATTTTTTAATATTTCAACAATCATATGTGTTGCATAACCATAATTTTATTTACACCAAATTGTCTATTTATTTAGTGTAAAGAATGGTTTGATTCAAGGTAATAAAGCATCAACTTGTCATTGATTTCATTTTGACTAGATACTTGGGGCTTATGTATTTTAGTTATATTGTATCTCATTGTTTAAGATTGATGGAACTAAATCATTCTCAAGCTAGGTTTGGCGGAAATGGGAGGAATCCATATCACTAAGTATGCGTTAGGCTATACAAGATATGCTATTTTTGGTTGGTTTGGATTTCCCATAGGGGTGTATATTATTGAAAGGTGGTTCTCATCTATAATTGTTAAATTATTAAAGTATTATTGAAGAGAACATTTCCTTTGTTGTTACCCTATTAGAATAAGAAAACTTATATGTTGGAGTTTATGATTGAACTATAAAATGAAGAAGGGTAAAGGAAACTAGTCCCCTAAGAAAGCTAGAGAAAGCACACTACACATGAGATGGAAGAGGCATCACATAATGAAACTAAGAAGGCTCTATCTAATAGAGACTAGTGTCAACACTAAGATCAGTAAGCTTAGAAAAGAGGGAAACCATTAAAATGTTCCAAAAAAACAAAACAAATCACTAGAAATCCTCAAAAGGAATGAGAACCCAATAGAGAATTGCCAACCTATTTAGAACTTGTAATTTAATTAATCATTAATTACATATTAACTTGTAACTTGTTTTATTATTAATAATTCTTGCATATTAATGATTACTTACATAACATTTACCATTTGACAATTGTTATATAACATTTATTTATTAGGTTATGATCATAAATCTAATTACATATCTTAAGATATTACATTTTTTTAGTTGATAAACAGGTGGCTAATTGTTAAGAACGTGTATTTCTTCCTTAGAAGTCAAAGGTTCAAATCTAAAAGGGGTTGCCCCACAAACAAGTGTTTGATTATTATTATTAATTAATAATATTCTAAACAGGAAAACAATTATGAAAGATGTAAGAACTTTTTTTTTAATGTTAAAATTGGTTAGAATTATATTCTTAAGCTTAAGTTTATGAGCGAGGGATTAAAGCTCTTGAAGTTAAAATTTATTTTAGATTGCAATATCAAAATTTTCAATGTTTAAATTACATTGTTTACATATTTAAAATAATGATTAATATGTATACAATTAAATATAAATCTTTTTCATAGATTTGTTATGAAATATAGAAAATAATTGATGTATTTTCCATGATAAAATAGTTTCAATATCCACGAGTATATATTCATTTTAACCATGGATATATGAAGTGTCTTAGGGGTTTAAACCTCTTCTAGTTTTCTTTATAGTGCAATATAAAAAGTTTCATTGTTTAAATTGCATTTTTAAATGTATTAATGGATTCAACCCCTTGAAAGTTTCCTTCAACACTCGAATTCTGTAGGCTACCTAAACTCACAATTCCAACAAATCTTTGTTAGATTTCAAATGACTAAGATATATACCTAAAAGGAGCCAAAATGTAGAATAGTGAAACTAGAAAAAAATTTAATCATAATTTTTTTTTTAATTTAATATTTTATTTATATCTCAATTTTTTTTTTAATCGATATTTGTTAACTACCACATATTAATTTTATGATAAGAATTAAATGAATTACACATCATCTTTTATTATTCTTATTAGGAATTATTTTTTTCTTTCTCTTTGTGCACTGAAATATTTTTAAAAAGTATAAGAACTATACATCTTGCAACTCAAAATTGAAATTATAATTTAATACTTTTAATTGCATTAATTTTTTAAGTTGGTATAAAATTATGTTATTTCACATCAATTTTTAAATATTGTATTTATGGTTGAGAGTGAGAGCTAAGTCATCATTGCATTTTTTTAAGGAAAAAATATTTTTATTTTAAAATGGATCAATGTCAACTTGATACTCATATCCCTCATAGCTGGCTGTATAATGTTCCTCTCCACACACACATATATACACTTCTATGTTTAAAAAAAAAAAATTATGTTATCTCACATGAAGATTGAGCTATTTTATTTATTGTTGGGGATGGGAGTGAAATATTCTTACATATTGTGAGTTGTAATGTCAAAAACTAATCTAAAGAGCACAATGAGAATGAGTGGTGTATTTTCGGGGAGTTAAATATAATAAATTAATGTTAATATGCGATAGAAATGGAAATGAAAGATGCGCAAAGTAAAATTCTTTAGAAATGTATTGACTTTTCCACATTTGAAAATCATAACTTTGGCTTAGGTGCACTTGTGGATTTTTAGGGAAAATGATTGAATTATGGAGGGGATGAGTGTTGATAAGGAGGTTTTAGCACTTAGAACCTGTAATTTATTGGGTCGAGGGTTCAGTCCCTCTAAAAGCTAGAGAAATGCTCTGAGCCCCTTTAACTTAAGGTTTTGGGTACTTGTGACTATTATTTGTGGGAAATTAGTGAAATTAGGGGTAAAATGAATAAAGAAATTAATTACTTGACTTTGTAAATGTCTCGTTGTTATCCATACTTTAAGCAACTTGATGATGAAAGTAAATGATATGAGTTTTAACTAATCAATCATCTTGCACAATTCTACAACCATTCCTCTACTTACCCACCTACACATCCTACCCTTTTTTTTACTTTTTCTTAGGGTGCACTTAAACTAGTAAACCCTTATCAAACTTTTCATTTCTTTTACAATGGAACTCTATCTAAGTCTATCCTTATTACATCCAAGGGCTCAAATTCAAATTTTGAGCTCCCTTTATTCACTCTACCTATCTACTTATCTGCCAAGATTAAACTATTTGGTTACCATGGATTGTCACATTAAAAACAAGTTGCACACAATCATTATTGTACAAAAAGTAAAATAGCAATGACATTTGGAATTGCACACTTTCATGGTCTTTTTCTTTTTCTTTGGGGTTCATTTTTCATCTTTTTTTTAACCTTTTTTCCATTCTTTTTGTCCTTTGATTTTTCTTTTAGGACATACCCTATTTACATTTTTTTTTTTTTTTTTTTTTTTGAATATGGAAAAAATTTGCAAGAAAGAAAAGGTATGTACATATTACAAAGATAAACCAAGTCAATCATAAATTATGACACCTATTGGTATAGGAACATAACAATGGCTCCACTTGGGGATGGCTTTCCCTAGTGGAAAGTTAAGAACTATAGATCAATGGCCTTCTGAAAGACTGTAATTTTATTCTACAATGTTTCTTTATTCTGCTACTTTATTTATATTTATGACAGTGACACTTTTGAAGCTTAGGGACTTCTGTTTGGGCTTCAACTCCAAAAATTACCATCCAATCAACACTGAACATTATGAAGGATATAGTATGTACAACTGAAGTTGGTAAAATTATTAACTTTGGTCAATATAGTGTTTTAACATTTGACCATTCACTGGTCCTCCTTCTATCTTTGTACCATTCAATTCTTTAAGAAAGTAAGCATTATTTCCTCTGAAGGCATACATAATGTATGGAACTTTCCATAGGAATTCAAACTTCCCATGTTTCCCTTTGTATTCTCTTCTGGAATCCCACTTCAAAACTTTGTCACCAAGATAGAAGTATTCTACCTTGGTTCTTTTATTAAAAACTTTCTTGAGTTTTTCCTGCAATACTTGGGCTCTGATGTATACTTCCTCCCTAGTTTGCTGCAAATGAATGGTCTGATTGATTCTCTTCTAAATATCATTTGACTCAACTTGGGATTCCTAGAGAAGTTTCATTACTGGGATTCCCAACGACGAAGGAAAAACAACTTCCATTCCATAGACTAACTGATAAGGACTCGTTCCAATAGATTTCTTAGTAGTCAGCATGTCTGCCCACAAAGCATTTATCAATTTCTTGTTCTAGGTTTTCTTATTGTCTTCCATCAATTTTTTAATAATATTCATTAAGCTTTTGTTAGAGGTTTCTACAAGTCCATTTCCTTGGGGATAGTAGGTTGTAGAATGACTAAGTTTTATATGGTATTTGGGGTAGAGATCAATCCTCCTCTTTGATTTAAATGTTGCAGCATCGTCTGTGATAATTTTGTCGGGGAAACCAAATCTGGACAGAATATTAGTATCCATCTACGTTGAGAAGAAGAGAGGGGGTGAATTTCACCAATGAAGTCTATACCCCATTTTTGAAAAGGTTTTTTAGTAGAAATAGGTTTCAAAGGTAAAGGAAAAAGTTTTCTTTTTCCTTCAAAGATCCGAGACTCGTGGTAGGAGGTTATAAACTTTTTACATCGGAAAAGAAGGTTAGCAAGTAAAATCTAGCTCTTAGGATTTTATCAGTTGTTGTGTTCTAGTAGACGTGTCCTCCACAATCACTTCATGAAATTCTTGGAGTACTTTGTCAGATTCTTCCTTTAATAAACAATTTAATAGAATGCCTTCATGATTTTTCCAAAATAAAGTTTTATCCATTATGCAGAATTTCAACGATTTCATTTTCAAAAACCTACTTTTAGTTATGGACAACCCTCGAGGAGCTTGTAAATTTTGTAGAATGTATATTATATCAGCATACCAAGGGGAATCTGAACATGCTTGGATGATCTATGGAGTCGCCATCTCCTCTTCGTTATCCAGTTCTACAGTAAAATTCATGCCCAGGGCTTGGCAATTTGTTTCAGCCATAAGTTTAGCCAACCCCTTGGCTTTGATTAATTTTGTAGGTTTAATCTCTATGTCATACTCCATTCTGTGTTAGAATGTCTTTGACTACAACATTGGGAACATAAGCTACTATGTGAGAGTACAAGATATAGACTCTAAAATCTTTGATAGCTTTTACCAAAGAAAAAGCCTATTTTTCCATTATGTTATACTTTATGGATGCATCTCTTAGAGCTTTACTAAAGAAGGATATGGGTTGTTCAAATCCCTGATCATTCTTTTGTAGTAAAACTATAGCACTACTATGTTCAGATGCAAAAGAAAAAATGATAAATTCTCTGTCAAACATTCGGCTTATGAGGATTTGTGTTTGAGTCAACGCTAATTTTATATCTTTGAATAATTTTTTAGCCTCTATTTTCCATTTAATAGCCGAATATTTCTTCAACATGTTATTCAATAGTCTAATTAATTCAGCCAAATTTGAGATGAATCTTCTTAAAATGTTTATTTTTCCTAAAAATGCCTAAAGTTCTTTGATGTTTCTGGGGTGTGGTATTTGCAAAATAGCTTCAATCTTGGTCAGGTCAATTCGGATTCCATCTTTGGAGATAATGTGGTCTAATAATTTTCCTTCTTCCAAACCAAATACATACTTTATTGGATTCAGAGAGATGACATATTTCCTGCATTTAATAAAGACTTGCCTAAGATGATCTAGGTGTTGTTGATCTATTTCATAAAATACTATGAGGTCATCAAGATAAATTACCATGAAGTCATGGATTTCTTTGGCAAAGGCAATATCCATTGCTCTTTGAAAGGTGGCTCCTACATTTTTCAATCCAAAGGACATTTCAACATACATGAGGGTGCCCCATGGGGTGGTGAATATAGTTTTTTCTTGATCATCCAGATGGACTAGGATTTGGTTGTAACCGAAGAACCCATCTAGTAATGAAATTCTGGAGGAACCCACTACCCTCTATAAAATGTGATCCATTTTTGGAAGAGGATAGTTATCCTTTAGTGAGACTTTGTTTAAATTCTAAGGTCAGAACATAGTCTTATTTCACGAGTTTTCTTCCTAGTCGGTACCCGATTTGAAACACAATCAGAGAACCTAATAGGTGCTATGATTCCTACCTCATACATTCTCTTAATCTCTTTTTCAATTGAGGGTAATATAACGGGGTTGACTATTCTAAGCTTCTACCTATAAGGCTTTTGATCTTCTTTTAAAGGGATAGTGTGTTGTATTATGTTGGTATCATAGGATTTTAAGTCATAATTTGAGGCAAAAACATCCTGGAATTCTTTTAACAGTCGTATGTATTTTACTTTCTCACTGGGAGGTAACGACTTTGAGAGTTTAATGAGTTTGGGATAATTTTCGGAACCTATATTACATTCTTCAATTTCTAATTTCAAGGGTTCGATTTTACGCTTTTTAGGAATATCATTTGAGTCGAATAAGTCCCCCAAAGGAGTTAATCCCTTGGGTAAGAAATTATCTTTGAGATTTATGACTTCAGTTTCATCATCAATTACTTCATCAATTTACATTTGTTTTAAGTTTTAAATGTCCGATCTTGTGAATTTTTTAGGATGAACTTTGTCTATTATATCGTTTTCTATTTCATTAATTTCTACTCCATGATTAATTTATATTTCACTAGTGTGATCAAAATGTGAAGTTAAGTCTGTATCTATATTAATATTAGAAAATTCTACATCTAATGTTAGAAAATCGTTAATTTGTCTGTCATTTTTGAATACTTTCCAGTTCTTTAAGTTGTTAGGGATGGCTGGTCTATGCCTAACCTTAGTAGTGTACTGATGGTTGGGCTGGAAGGGCAACTTACAGGTACTAGAAAACATGGCCAAACTGTGAGCTTGCATGTTATGTTTTCTCGGGATAGCAACAAGCTTGGTTTCTAAAAATGTCTTAAGAATTTCTACAAATATACCTCTATAAAATCCTAATCTAGGGTCTCTAGTTAGGTAAACACCATTAATTTGTTTAACTATCAATTTAGAATCTCCCATAATTGATACCCTTATAGCTCCTAACCCTTTAACCAGTTTAAGACCTAACAAGAGTGCTTCATATACTGCCACATTGTTTGTGAATTTGAAATTTAATATATAGGCATGACTTTCTGCATGATCATTCTCTAAGTTATAAATCCATAGACCTGCACCTACACCTAGCTTTTTTACTGAACCATCAAATTCCAGATGCCATAAGATTTTGTGTTCATAATTTTCATCTAGGGTAGTGGTATCTTTCTTAACTAGGGCATCTAGGTTTTCTTTTTCATTTGATATCTCATGAATTTGAAAATTTGGATTTTCTTTTAGCACTACAATTTATTTTGGTTCTATTATAATTTTATTTGAATCATCTTCATATCTTGTTTCAACATTATAAAGAATAAAAGAATCCATGTCATAATGTACTGAATATATAATAATGTTCTGAGGCATCTCCTGACTACTCACTACATACTTCATTAAAGTTTCTCTATGCAGTTTCTTGGGATGTCCAAAGACTGGTATAGTAGCATAGGACATGTCCGCTTGCAGAGATCCTTGGAGTTTAACACCCCAAGATCTAGACAACAACATGCCATAATTGGGTGGTATGTTAGTGACAATAATGTCCATGACTATAGTTTTGGCAGGGTATTGAACCAGAGAAACAAACAAATCCTTTATAACCACTAAGCACCCAAATTGACTTGAATCAAAGGGAAATAAATCCATATAAGGCCTAGTGATGTCTAGGTCAAGATTCTCCATAACAAACTTGGGCATGAGATTATGTGAGGCACCAGAGTCAAACATGGCATTATTTAAGATTTTGTCATGGATGTTGAGGCTGGCATAGAAGGGTGGTATCCCTCCTTCCATTGGTTTCCCATTTACATCAAGGCCAAAAATTAACTCATGTTGGTCATCAAAGACATTTACAGAATCTTCATTTCCAATGAAATTTAATGATTTGGTTATCTAAGATTTGTAAGTATCATGCTTAACCAATTCTATTAAAGGAATTGAAATTTTAAGTTTAGCCGCCTTTTCACCCAAATTGAAAGACAAAGGGGTTTTAACTATTTGAACATTTGAAACTTTGACAGTAGTGTTTTCTTCTTTTCCAAGATTTGGAGCATTCTTTGCTGGGTTTTCTAATATAATCTTTGCAGATTTTTCGACTTTTTCCTTGGGGGAAATGAAGTGGAAGATTGTTCATTAGTTGGTTGATTATTAGTTATATCTTCAATGGTCAGGCTGGGGGGTTTTTGATTTGATTTAGAAAGGATTTGAAGAGATTTTGTCACTGCAAATGTTTTCGTTTTCTTACGCTGATTAGGAACTATTTTCTTGTTTTGTTCTAGGGCATCAATGTTTCTTCTACTTCTTAAATTGTATTGTTTATGTACCTCAAAAATGGCAGAGTTCTACCCCTGACTGAAATCAAAGGATTCTCCTATTTGGGTTTGGAATTGTTGGAGCATGTGTGATTCTTGGCCATCCTGAGTTAGGAAAACATTTTCCTCATCATCTAGACCCATAAAATTAATTTGAGAGTCTTGTTTAGGGTCTCTAAGTGTGAGGCATCTGCATAGTTTTATTGGAAAGGTGGTCTAATATTCTTCCCATCATTCTGGTTTTGGTTTTTCCTAAAGTTTGGATTTCTTGTTGGGGGAGCATGCTGGTTATCCTAGTGAGATTTTCTTTAAATGTTTTACATTCTGTCCATCAACCTTTCCATTCCTTTGGCCAAAGCATCCATTTTTTTGTCAAAGGGTGTAGTTTCCTCTTTCAAGGGTACTCTTCTCTCATTTCTAGCTTTAGCTCTTTTGGCTAGCAGGTTAGCTTCAATTCTTATTGCCACACTTTGTATTTTTTCCAGAGTGGGGGGATTTCTTTCTCTTAATTGAAAATCCATATCTGTATCAAATCCATCCGAAAATTTTATCAAGGCTAAACCAGGTGGAGGTCTAAGGTCAAGTGGAATGACACTATACACATTATTGAACCTGGTGCAATAGTCCTTGACAATTTCATATGTCCCTCTTTTAAGGTTTTCGTATTCAGATAAAATTTGAAGGGGGTTCTTCTTCATCTCCCACCTATTCAAGAATTGTTGATAAAGGGCTTCTAAACTATCTATGCTCTTACGGGGTAGAGATCTAAACAATTTTCTCACTTCTCTAGCTAGAGTTTGGACAAAATTCTCATTTGGATATTTGCTATGTCAATCTCATAAATTTCAGAGTAATCTGTAATTTTCCCGGTGTGTTGTTGCGCTGTGTATGTTCTAGTTCCATCAAAGGTAACAATTTTACTGTGATAATCCTGTGGCATTGCACCTTGGGGAGCAAGCATCAGAAGGGGAACATATATGTTGGCCATGATTCTAGGTTGGGTAGGGGTGGGAACTGGAGTTGGGGTAACAGGGGGTGTTTGGGTTGTGGAGGAAGAACTAGAGGTAGTGGTAGGGTGTTTAGTAGTGATTGGCTGAAGAGGGAGGGAAGGAACGAATAGACGGGTGTATTGGACTTCAGAAAGGTGAGGGAACAACGATGACCTAATATAAAGTGAAGTTGTTTCAGAAAGTTGATTGGTTCTATTAGTTGTAAGGGATGAATGAGGGGAGTTCTATGAATGTTGATCGATTGACAAGTTGGCTCATTGGATTTCAAGTTATCTAATAAATTCTATATCTGGGACTAAGTCCAACAGTTCACTATCATATGTGGTTCTAAACAGAGAAGTTTCAGAGTACTTCTCAAAAGAAAGGTCTTGTAAGAAAAGCTACTCAGCAGGGCATGAATGTGATCTGAACAAAGGTCTAGGGCTGATTGAAGTCTCTTGTCTTCTGATGATTCTCGGAATCAAGTTGGGATTTTAAAACACAGGGGGAGGATTTGGATCAGGGTTAGCCCTGGCATAATGAGTTCTCCCTGAAGCCAAATTTCAAGTCTTTAAATGCTATTTTTAATGAATGTTCAAAATAAATTCTAATAATCCTTTAAGATGCCTTAAAATTAAACTTTATGTTTCTCAAAGGTTTACTTCAACTGAGGGTTTGTTCTTCCCCAGTATGGTCGCCACTATGTTATCACTCATATTTTCCTTAGAAGTTATTTAAAAGAAGGAAAAGATCCAAGGTAACCACAAACCAATCTTTTAAATACAGGTCCTAGCCGATCTACACTTAGAGAGGGCTGTCTATTTATAATTTAGTGTGTTTTTGATATGATATTAGGCTACTTATTAATGCTTAAGGAATTTGTTTTGATTTGTTTGGTGGAATTAAGGAGACAAATGGATAGATTGGGTATTCAAGCCATTGGAAAATGGAGTCAAGTAGGAAAGGTTTAACAGGATTTGATTAACCAGCGAGGTAAGAGTTGACAAGGCAAGCTACCATAACAGAGACAAATCTGAAATTTTTAATGGATGAAAATCTTAACCATGGCCAAGGGAAACGAAAAATGCTTAACAAGGATTAAGACGAAGAAAGGAGGTTTGGAAAATAGCAAGGGAAATTAAGAATACTATACTAAGGGCCAATAGAGGGAATGAACTATAGAATTAATGGAGCAATTAAGAATTCACATACTTTAGCAATTTAGTAGAAAACATTAAATAAGCAAACAGTTAAAATAGAGAACACTTAAGCTAATTCTGATGATATTATTCCTTGTTTGATTTTAATAAATATAAGAAAACATGTGATATTTCATGAAATAAAGGAAAAAAATATTCTAACTCAGAGAAATGATACTTATTTGTTTCCCACAGTGCACATGAATCGAGTCAAATATCCTCAACTTTATTTAATCTAGTAAACCAGTCCAGCCTTGATTACAATAGCTCCTTTAGCTCAAAAAATAAGTCTACGGAAATGTTTTTTAATCCAATCTAATTACTTCAATTTGTGAAGTATTTATACAAAAATTGGTACAAAATATCTCATAAACATATGAGATTTATTCTAGAAAACAAAATTTGTCTTGCACACGAAGATAGAGACAGATGGAAAACAGATTGTTTGTTGTCCCTTTATTTGTGAATGTGTAAGATATTGGAATTTGGATTTGGCTCCTACAGTTTCCTTGGTAGTTATGTGTTGGAATTACTCTTACCTTCACCTACTGATAATCTTTCCCTGTGTTGATACTCTTTACATCCTGATTTTACCAGAATTTACCAGGATAAACATTTTTTACTCCACAAATTTATTATAGTAACTTCACAGTAAATCAGTCAAACTGGTCCACCATTCGTTATCTGGTAATTTCATCCTGATCATATTCGTGTAGACTTCATCAGCTTCTGTGTACTTAGCAAAACTGGGTTTGCTAGTGAATAGGTGTTTTACTCCATGTTCTATGTAAAATAAGTTCTCCAAGCCATCGTAAAGTACCTTTCCTATAGGCAACACTTTCACTCCTGAAGAACTTGCTTGACTCTTGGCCTGTTTTTTAATCTCTCAATATAGTCTTCCTGTGTCATCAATTTATCATGTATAACCATTGGGCTAGGAAGGCCTTTCTCCCTTAAAATGCCATATTTTAGCATGAAGCTATCTATGTCTGTCTGAATACTCTGGCACCTTTTCTCTAGATAAAGCATTAAGTTCATTTTAGTAAGATACTTCTTTGTTTCAATAATAGTAGTCATTTTATCCTCAATCTCTAACTCCTCTAGCTGCTGTCTATTCATGCTATTGGAAAAATCAATTAATTGGTTTGCCTCTTCAGGCTTATCTCCTAGTTCTTCTTTATTCTTCTGTATAGCCTCTATAGCTACTTTGATCAATTCAGTCATTTCAAAAATGACTTGGATTGAAGGCCAAACATCATTGGTGGAATCAATGATGTTGCTCGACAAAATATTCTTCATATCTCCCAATGGTTTTTTTAAGGTCGAGTCCTTCTTCAGGACTCTGATTCTTTCCTCCATCCTTCTGTTGTTTCCAAACATGAAATTTGTTCTTTGATATTTTTCAATTCTATAGCCTGGATACTCATTTGTTCCATGCCTTTGATCAATTCATCTATTTTTTCTACTGTTGCCCCTGCACTGGTTGCTGTACCTATAGTTGAAGTAGTCCTTGCCATTAGCAATGTTGTCACTGGTGGAAGTGTTGGTGCCAAAGAAGTTTCCAGAGTGGAGGGTACTACTGTAGAAACTGTGGGTATGATAGTCTGAGGAGCAGTGGCCAACTCACTCTACTTAGACTGTATAACATTTTCCAATTCCTTCTCAGCTTCTTTTAACTGATCATTTAACATTAGGACTAAGTCCATAAGTTCTTCTTCTTTTTGCCTCTATATAACTTCCTCAACTTGAGGATGGTGGAGAGGAGGGATCTTGAGCTGCTTCTTCAGGGTAGCTATATCATCATTTTTCTTTTTAATCAATTTCTCTGGTGCTTTAACATCTTTGGGATCATGTCCCAACTCTATTACCAAGTCTTCTAAAGTTTTTATCTTGTTGTCTTTAGCCTGAGAAGAGGCCTTTTCTAGTTGTAGCTGTGCAATGGTATTATTCAATGAGTTCTACAATTGGTGTGTGGTGACGACTTTATTAGCCAATGTGGAATATACCATCTCGTTAGTTTTCTTGTGCAGTTCTATTTCGTCAATAGGATTGATATCCTTTGCCAAAACATCAAAATCTGTCTTTAAATAATCAGCCATGGATCTTGGCTATTACAAAGTTGGTGTAAGGAAGCTCATTTGCATCTTTCCTTCCTTTAACTCAAAGGCTGACATCAACCTAGTCTAGTTAGTTGGAGCCATTCTGAGGTAGTGAGAATAGGTTTGAGCTATTAGCTTCTCATTCCTTGCTCTAATATCTTTATATTTTTCTTTAAACTCTTGGCTCTACTCAGATGGAGCCCTGAAAGAAGACACCTCTATGCTTTATTGTCTTTCCAATGCTTGTATATGTGAAGTAGATGGTGTCCCCTTGTTGGAATAGTCTACATATTTTCTGTCCTTTCTTCCCTTGTGTTAGCTGTAGTCTCCTCAGTATACTCTTCTTCCGCATAGGGGTTTAACCTTTTCCTTTTAGCAAAAGTTCGATCAATAGACCTCTTAGAGGGAGTGGCATCTTCTCTATCTCTTTTGAGGTTTCTTTCCTCATTGAGAGGAGTCTGCAAAACAGGAGGGTTGCTCATGATTTGCTCAGGTTGAGCAAGCTCCTCTGAGATTTCACGCTGCTCAGATTCTTCTTGTTGTTCTGAAAGCTCTTGTTGTTTTGATGCCTCTGCCTATTTTGATGTCCCTTGCTGCTCTAAGGGTTGTGTACTGGGTTTCTGTGACTACCTTTGTGATGAAATCCTGATCTATTATAGTGTCTTCCACCCATTCAGATTGATTAGCATATTATTCAATTTCTGGGATCCTATGGTGGATGTAAGGTGATAGATTAATTTTTTGCCTTTTGTTACAAATGAAGCTGTGGGGGTCATAGGTCCAGATGAAGCTTTTTTTTAATCTAAATCTCTAGAGGATTTCATCTACCTCCTTTCCTGCTTCTCTATTATTGCAAATAAATGGGCCTAGGTGATCCTTTATTTTTAGTTGGGCCTTCTTCTTGGTTTTGACAAAGTGAATCTCATCAGAATTGATAATTTGCTTGTAGTATTCCAGAGCAAACAATTGTATGGGGAGATATCTGGGTAATTTGTAAAAGGGCACTCACACCCATAAATTCTAATTTCAGTGTGGTTGTGTGTTGGGTCCCTGTAATACTAGTGATTACCCCATTACTATTATAGTTTAACCCCTTATTAATATTGTTGTGCCCGTATTGTCCCCATATTGTTAATACTGTGCCCCATAGAATCCCTCGATTGTTATTTTTGTGGCTTTATATTATTATTGTTAGGTCGGCTCGGTTATGTTGTGATTCCTTAGACTCCTATATATAGAAAGGAGGTTTTATCATTTGAATCATTGAAGAATTGTTCATTTATGTAATGTAAAGGAGGTTGCCCACTTGAAGAGGCTGTATTTTAAGGCGTTGATCTACCTTTTCTATCTTCTCTTGAGCTGGTTTCATAACATTTGGTATCAGAGCTTTGGATTCTAGGGTTTCGCTACTCCAAATAGGTCATCGTGGTATTCTCGCTATAACTTTTTTTCTGTGATGTTTCAGAAGTCAAAAAAGAAACCCATTTGAGAAGACATCGTGCTAAATCCTGGGTCCAAATTTTAGAGCTGTGTGCACTATATTTGCGGAGATATGATTTGAGGAAGTTGGTCCTTTTGCGGAATCCTGAATTACATTCAAAACAGGTGCCTTGGGGAAAATCGTCATAACTTTCTCTCTGAGCATCAGATTGAAATTTCGTAAGAAGTTACAGAAAGAGGATAGAATGTAGCTTCTTTTATATATTTTTTTAGGGCCAAAGGTCAAAACAGGGACACTTGGAAAGTCGTACAAGTTTTCTCTACTGAATTAGTCTATAATCAGGTCACTGTGGGAGATTTGGCATAACCCTTCATTGGAGAATCCAATTGGGGTTAGACTAGTGGCATTGGAAAGAGGACATATAGGGCTATCGCAGGTCACAATTTCAGAAGTAGATGATCCGAAATTATAGAGATACATCAGAGGCAATATCGAGCTCCTACAAAGTGAAAAAATGTGTGCATATTTTTTTAAATGTTTGCTTAAGCTTGGTTTGAAAATTTATTTTGAAGGAATTCAAAGGGCATAGTGAAGAATTATTATCAGTAATTGATGCCCTAAAGAAATAAAATGGAAACACCTAGTAGGTGACCTGAAATCTCTAGCATGACTCATGAAGAAGAGGAAGAAATGCAACATGATATATCAAAATTACGAGACCAAGTGCAACAAGTGTCACTTGCACAAAAAGAAACAGAATCTAAGATGGATTGTTTAAAGAAAGGTTTAGAAGCTAAGATGAATGACGTGGAAGCTAAGATGGATGATTTTAAGATAGATTTGAAAACAGAGATGGAAGAATTGAAGATAAATATGAATAAGTTGTACAAGAAATGGTCACTAATGGTGAAAGGGTAGTAAAGGAAACTCATGATGAGAACAAAAGAAATGTTAATCATGATTCCATAGACTCTAATGTTGGATCGAAGACCCACCATATTCCAAAAATCGATATGAGGAAGTTTGATGGCAAGGATCCCGCAACATGGATATTACAGATGGAGCAATTTTTCGATCTCAATAATGTGCAAAACACACAAAAGGTACGTATGGAAACTTTATATTTGGAACCAAATCAGTTTGTATGGTATCAATGGCTTTGCTCTCGTAAACAATTTATCACTTGGGCAATTTTTACGGAAGAATTGATAGCACATTATGAGGATACAAAAAGCAACACTTTTTTTAGCCAATTGATAAGTCTCAAACAAAAGGGTTCAATAATGAGCACATTGAGGAGTTCCAAAAATTGAACATAAGGGTAAAAAATATTCCAGAGGAGCATAGGATTGATGTGTTCATAGGGTCTTTAAAGGATAATATCCAACATGATGTTCGCCTTTGGGAACCTGATTCATTAGAGAAGGCATTCAGGTTAGCAAGAAAAATGGAAAGCAAAATTATGGAAACCAGGAAGCATACCACTCACATCTATAAAGACGAAAGTGGTGTTTCCGCTAGTCTTCCACAACCTATAAGGTTGACACCACAACAATTGGAAGAAAAAAGAGCAAAAGGGCTTTGTTACAGTTGTGATAGCAGATACACTAAAGGTCATAAGTGTGTTGAGAGGAAATTATTCTACATAGGTTGTGAAGAGGGAGAAGAAAAGGAGCAAGAAAGGTCAAAAAAAGAGGATATACTCCAAGAACAAAGCCTAGATGAGGAACAAATGAATCCTACCATATCTTGTAATGCATTGGCGGGAATTACCACTCCTCAAACCATCAAGATAGAAGGAAAAATCAAGAAGAAAAAGGTAATAGTGTTGATTGATTCAGGACGTACTCATAATTTTATTCATTGTAAGGTAGCAAAAGAATTGAATTGCTTCTTATATCCAGCACTAGAGTGTCAAGTGATGGTTGCAAATGGAGGAACGATAAATTGCTCTGGAAAGTTCCATAATATCAAGCTATCCATGGGAGAATATGTATTGACTAACCCAATGCTTTCCATTCCAATGGGAGGTGCTGATGTTGTATTGGGAGTCCAATGGCTACAACCCTTGGGTACAATAGATTTTAATTTTCAAGAACTTTTCATGAAATTTTCTATGGAAGGAAAGGAAGTTGTATCAAGAGGTATTGCAGGGAAACTGGGAAATATAATCAGCTCTAATGGTATGACAAAGCTTCTAAAAAAGGAACGAAAAGGTGTAATTGCACAATTATGTTCACTAGATGTTTCCACATTGGAATCATCTATTTCTCTAGATCTCCAAAAAGTCTTGGTCAATCACTCCAAGGTATTTGATACTCCCAGAGGTCTCCCACCTATTCGTGATCATGATCATGCTATTCATCTGATTCCAAGAAGTGTTCCTCCAACATCAGGCCGTACAGATATCCCTATGCCCAAAAGAGTGAAATTGAACGTATGTTTGCAGAAATGCTAGAGGCTG